>CM075869.1:35887331-35999555 GCA_038021265.1 Cyprinella venusta | reverse complement strand
TGGCCAAAAAAAAAAATGACAGTGTTACCCCTTATGTTTTTTTTTTCAGGGACAAATTTTGACCTTCGATATCTCGGCTCTGGAAGGGTCTAGAGCCTCCATTTTTGCGCGCTGGTCGAAGTCTCGTGGACCTCTGTCAGAATCCAGAGTTTCAAGAAAATCGGAGGGGGTCAAAATTTCGGCCAAAAAAAAATGACAGTGTTACCCCTTATGTTTTTTTTTCAGGTCCAAGTTTTGACCTTCGATATCTCGGCTCTGGAAGGGTCTAGAGCCTCCATTTTTGCGCGCTGGTCGAAGTCTCGTGGCCCTCCGTCAGAATCCAGAGTTTCAAGAAAATCGGAGGGGGTCAAAATTTCGGCCAAAAAAAAAAATGACAGTGTTACCCCTTATGTTTTTTTTTCAGGGCCAAATTTTGACCTTCGATATCTCGGCTCTGGAAGGGTCTAGAGCCTCCATTTTTGCGCGCTGGTCGAAGTCTCGTGGCCCTCTGTCAGAATCCAGAGTTTCAAGAAAATCGGAGGGGGTCAAAATTTCAGCCAAAAAAAAAAATGACAGTGTTACCCCTTATGTTTTTTTTTCAGGTCCAAATTTTGACCTTTTATATCTCGGCTCTGGAAGGGTCTAGAGCCTCTATTTTTGCACGCTGGTCGAAGTCTCGTGGCCCTCTGTCAGAATCCAGAGTTTCAAGAAAATTGGAGGGGGTCAAAATTTCGGCCAAAAAAAAAAAATGACAGTGTTACCCCTTATGTTTTTTTTTTCAGGTCCAAATTTTGGCCTTCGATATCTCGGCTCTGGAAGGGTCTAGAGCCTCCATTTTTGCGCACTGGTCGAAGTCTCGTGGCCCTCTGTCAGAATCCAGAGTTTCAAGAAAATTGGAGGGGGTCAACATTTCGGCCAAAAAAAAAATGACAGTGTTACCCCTTATGTTTTTTTTTCAGGGCCAAATTTTGACCTTCGATATCTCGGCTCTGGAAGGGTCTAGAGCCTCCATTTTTGCGCGCTGGTCGAAGTCTCGTGGCCCTCTGTCAGAATCCAGAGTTTCAAGAAAATCGGAGGGGGTCAAAATTTCGGCCAAAAAAAAAATGACAGTGTTACCCCTTATGTTTTTTTTTCAGGTCCAAATTTTGACCTTCGATATCTCGGCTCTGGAAGGGTCTAGAGCCTCCATTTTTGCGCGCTGGTCGAAGTCTCGTGGCCCTCTGTCAGAATCCAGAGTTTCAAGAAAATCGGAGGGGGTCAAAATTTCGGCCAAAAAAAAAAATGAAAAAAAAAAACATAAGGGGTAACACTGTCGTTTTTGGCCGAAATTTTGACCCCCTCCGATCTTCTTGAAACTCTGGATTCTGACAGAGGGCCACGAGACTTCGACCAGCGCGCAAAAATGGGGGCTCTAGACCCTTCCAGAGCCGAGATATCAGACGTCAAAGTTTTGACCTGAAAAAAAAACATAAGGGGTAACACTGTCGTTTTTGGCCGAAATTTTGACCCCCTCCGATCTTCTTGAAACTCTGGATTCTGACAGAGGGCCACGAGACTTCGACCAGCGCGCAAAAATGGAGGCTCTAGACCCTTCCAGAGCCGAGATATCAGACGACAAAGTTTTGACCTGAAAAAAAAACATAAGGGGTAACACTGTCGTTTTTGGCCGAAATTTTGACCCCCTCCGATCTTCTTGAAACTCTGGATTCTGACAGAGGGCCACGAGACTTCGACCAGCGCGCAAAAATGGAGGCTCTAGACCCTTCCAGAGCCGAGATATCGGACGTCAAAGTTTTGACCTGAAAAAAAAAAACATAAGGGGTAACACTGTCGTTTTTGGCCGAAATTTTGACCCCCTCCGATCTTCTTGAAACTCTGGATTCTGACAGGGGGCCACGAGACTTCGACCAGCGCGCAAAAATGGAGGCTCTAGACCCTTCCAGAGCCGAGATATCAGACGTCAAACTTTTGACCTGAAAAAAAAACATAAGGGGTAACACTGTCGTTTTTGGCCGAAATTTTGACCCCCTCCGATCTTCTTGAAACTCTGGATTCTGACAGAGGGCCACGAGACTTCGACCAGCGCGCAAAAATGGAGGCTCTAGACCCTTCCAGAGCCGAGATATCGGACGTCAAAGTTTTGACCTGAAAAAAAAACATAAGGGGTAACACTGTCGTTTTTGGCCGAAATTTTGACCCCCTCCGATCTTCTTGAAACTCTGGATTCTGATAGAGGGCCACGAGACTTCGACCAGCGCACAAAAATGGAGGCTCTAGACCCTTCCAGAGCCGAGATATCGGACGTCAAAATTTGGACCTGAAATAAAAAACATAAGGGGTAACACTGTCGTTTTTGGCCAAAATTTTGACCCCCTCCGATCTTCTTGAAACTCTGGATTCTGACAGAGGGCCACGAGACTTCGACCAGCGCGCAAAAATGGAGGCTCTAGACCCTTCCAGAGCCGAGATATCGGACGTCAAAGTTTTGACCTGAAAAAAAAAACATAAGGGGTAACACTGTCGTTTTTGGCCGAAATTTTGACCCCCTCCGATCTTCTTGAAACTCTGGATTCTGACAGGGGGCCACGAGACTTCGACCAGCGCGCAAAAATGGAGGCTCTAGACCCTTCCAGAGCCGAGATATCAGACGTCAAACTTTTGACCTGAAAAAAAAACATAAGGGGTAACACTGTCGTTTTTGGCAGAAATTTTGACCCCCTCCGATCTTCTTGAAACTCTGGATTCTGACAGAGGGCCACGAGACTTCGACCAGCGCGCAAAAATGGAGGCTCTAGACCCTTCCAGAGCCGAGATATCGGACGTCAAAGTTTTGACCTGAAAAAAAAACATAAGGGGTAACACTGTCGTTTTTGGCCGAAATTTTGACCCCCTCCGATCTTCTTGAAACTCTGGATTCTGATAGAGGGCCACGAGACTTCGACCAGCGCACAAAAATGGAGGCTCTAGACCCTTCCAGAGCCGAGATATCGGACGTCAAAGTTTTGACCTGAAAAAAAAAACATAAGGGGTAACACTGTCGTTTTTGGCCGAAATTTTGACCCCCTCCGATCTTCTTGAAACTCTGGATTCTGACAGAGGGCCACGAGACTTCGACCAGCGCGCAAAAATGGAGGCTCTAGACCCTTCCAGAGCCGAGATATCGGACGTCAAAGTTTTGCCCTGAAAAAAAAACATAAGGGGTAACACTGTCGTTTTTGGCCGAAATTTTGACCCCCTCCGATCTTCTTGAAACTCTGGATTCTGACAGAGGGCCACGAGACTTCGACCAGAGCGCAAAAATGGAGGCTCTAGACCCTTCCAGAGCCGAGATATCGGACGTCAAAGTTTTGACCTGAAAAAAAAACATAAGGGGTAACACTGTCGTTTTTGGCCGAAATTTTGACCCCCTCCGATCTTCTTGAAACTCTGGATTCTGACAGAGGGCCACGAGACTTCGACCAGCGCGCAAAAATGGAGGCTCTAGACCCTTCCAGAGCCGAGATATCAGACGTCAAACTTTTGACCTGAAAAAAAAAACATAAGGGGTAACACTGTCGTTTTTGGCCGAAATTTTGACCCCCTCCGATCTTCTTGAAACTCTGGATTCTGACAGAGGGCCACGAGACTTCGACCAGCGCGCAAAAATGGAGGCTCTAGACCCTTCCAGAGCCGAGATATCGGACGTCAAAGTTTTGACCTGAAAAAAAAACATAAGGGGTAACACTGTCGTTTTTGGCCGAAATTTTGACCCCCTCCGATCTTCTTGAAACTCTGGATTCTGACAGGGGGCCACGAGACTTCGACCAGCGCGCAAAAATGGAGGCTCTAGACCCTTCCAGAGCCGAGATATCAGACGTCAAACTTTTGACCTGAAAAAAAAACATAAGGGGTAACACTGTCGTTTTTGGCCGAAATTTTGACCCCCTCCGATCTTCTTGAAACTCTGGATTCTGACAGGGGGCCACGAGACTTCGACCAGCGCGCAAAAATGGAGGCTCTAGACCCTTCCAGAGCCGAGATATCGGACGTCAAAGTTTTGACCTGAAAAAAAAACATAAGGGGTAACACTGTCGTTTTTGGCCGAAATTTTGACCCCCTCCGATCTTCTTGAAACTCTGGATTCTGATAGAGGGCCACGAGACTTCGACCAGCGCACAAAAATGGAGGCTCTAGACCCTTCCAGAGCCGAGATATCGGACGTCAAAGTTTTGACCTGAAAAAAAAAACATAAGGGGTAACACTGTCGTTTTTGGCCGAAATTTTGACCCCCTCCGATCTTCTTGAAACTCTGGATTCTGACAGAGGGCCACGAGACTTCGACCAGCGCGCAAAAATGGAGGCTCTAGACCCTTCCAGAGCCGAGATATCGGACGTCAAAGTTTTGCCCTGAAAAAAAAAACATAAGGGGTAACACTGTCGTTTTTGGCCGAAATTTTGACCCCCTCCGATCTTCTTGAAACTCTGGATTCTGACAGAGGGCCACGAGACTTCGACCAGAGCGCAAAAATGGAGGCTCTAGACCCTTCCAGAGCCGAGATATCGGACGTCAAAGTTTTGACCTGAAAAAAAAAACATAAGGGGTAACACTGTCGTTTTTGGCCGAAATTTTGACCCCCTCCGATCTTCTTGAAACTCTGGATTCTGACAGAGGGCCACGAGACTTCGACCAGCGCGCAAAAATGGAGGCTCTAGACCCTTCCAGAGCCGAGATATCAGACGTCAAACTTTTGACCTGAAAAAAAAAACATAAGGGGTAACACTGTCGTTTTTGGCCGAAATTTTGACCCCCTCCGATCTTCTTGAAACTCTGGATTCTGACAGAGGGCCACGAGACTTCGACCAGCGCGCAAAAATGGAGGCTCTAGACCCTTCCAGAGCCGAGATATCAGACGTCAAAGTTTTGACCTGAAAAAAAAACATAAGGGGTAACACTGTCATTTTTGGCCGAAATTTTGACCCCTCCGATCTTCTTGAAACTCTGGATTCTGACAGAGGGCCACGAGACTTCGACCAGCGCGCAAAAATGGAGGCTCTAGACCCTTCCAGAGCCGAGATATCGGACGTCAAAGTTTTGACCCGAAAAAAAAAAACATAAGGGGTAACACTGTCGTTTTTGGCCGAAATTTTGACCCCCTCCGATCTTCTTGAAACTCTGGATTCTGACAGAGGGCCACGAGACTTCGACCAGCGCGCAAAAATGGAGGCTCTAGACCCTTCCAGAGCCGAGATATCGGACGTCAAAGTTTTGACCTGAAAAAAAAACATAAGGGGTAACACTGTCGTTTTTGGCCGAAATTTTGACCCCCTCCGATCTTCTTGAAACTCTGGATTCTGAAAGAGGGCCACGAGACTTCGACCAGCGCGCAAAAATGGAGGCTCTAGACCCTTCCAGAGCTGAGATATCGGACGTCAAAGTTTTGACCTGAAAAAAAAACATAAGGGGTAACACTGTCGTTTTTGGCCGAAATTTTGACCCCTCTGATCTTCTTGAAACTCTGGATTCTGACAGGGGGCCACGAGACTTCGACCAGCGCGCAAAAATGGAGGCTCTAGACCCTTCCAGAGCCGAGATATCAGACGTCAAACTTTTGACCTGAAAAAAAACATAAGGGGTAACACTGTCGTTTTTGGCCGAAATTTTGACCCCCTCCGATCTTCTTGAAACTCTGGATTCTGACAGAGGGCCACGAGACTTCGACCAGCGTGCAAAAATGGAGGCTCTAGACCCTTCCAGAGCCGAGATATCGGACGTCAAAGTTTTGACCTGAAAAAAAAAACATAAGGGGTAACACTGTCGTTTTTGGCCAAAATTTTGACCCCCTCCGATCTTCTTGAAACTCTGGATTCTGACAGAGGGCCACGAGACTTCGACCAGCGCGCAAAAATGGAGGCTCTAGACCCTTCCAGAGCCGAGATATCAGACGACAAAGTTTTGACCTGAAAAAAAAACATAAGGGGTAACACTGTCGTTTTTGGCCGAAATTTTGACCCCCTCCGATCTTCTTGAAACTCTGGATTCTGACAGAGGGCCACGAGACTTCGACCAGCGCGCAAAAATGGAGGTTCTAGACCCTTCCAGAGCCGAGATATCGGACGTCAAAGTTTTGACCTGAAAAAAAAACATAAGGGGTAACACTGTCGTTTTTGGCCGAAATTTTGACCCCCTCCGATCTTCTTGAAACTCTGGATTCTGACAGAGGGCAACGAGACTTCGACCAGCGTGCAAAAATGGAGGCTCTAGACCCTTCCAAGAGCCGAGATATCGGACGTCAAAGTTTTGACCTGAAAAAAAAACATAAGGGGTAACACTGTCGTTTTTGGCCGAAATTTTGACCCCCTCCGATCTTCTTGAAACTCTGGATTCTGACAGAGGGCCACGAGACTTCGACCAGCGCGCAAAAATGGAGGCTCTAGACCCTTCCAGAGCCGAGATATCAGACGTCAAAGTTTTGACCTGAAAAAAAAACATAAGGGGTAACACTGTCGTTTTTGGCCGAAATTTTGACCCCCTCCGATCTTCTTGAAACTCTGGATTCTGACAGAGGGCCACGAGACTTCGACCAGCGCGCAAAAATGGAGGCTCTAGACCCTTCCAGAGCCGAGATATCAGACGACAAAGTTTTGACCTGAAAAAAAAAACATAAGGGGTAACACTGTCGTTTTTGGCCGAAATTTTGACCCCCTCCGATCTTCTTGAAACTCTGGATTCTGACAGAGGGCCACGAGACTTCGACCAGCGCGCAAAAATGGAGGCTCTAGACCCTTCCAGAGCCGAGATATCGGACGTCAAAGTTTTGACCTGAAAAAAAAACATAAGGGGTAACACTGTCGTTTTTGGCCGAAATTTTGACCCCCTCCGATCTTCTTGAAACTCTGGATTCTGACAGGGGGCCACGAGACTTCGACCAGCGCGCAAAAATGGAGGCTCTAGACCCTTCCAGAGCCGAGATATCAGACGTCAAACTTTTGACCTGAAAAAAAAAACATAAGGGGTAACACTGTCGTTTTTGGCCGAAATTTTGACCCCCTCCGATCTTCTTGAAACTCTGGATTCTGACAGAGGGCCACGAGACTTCGACCAGCGCGCAAAAATGGAGGCTCTAGACCCTTCCAGAGCCGAGATATCGGACGTCAAAGTTTTGACCTGAAAAAAAAAACATAAGGGGTAACACTGTCGTTTTTGGCCGAAATTTTGACCCCCTCCGATCTTCTTGAAACTCTGGATTCTGACAGGGGGCCACGAGACTTCGACCAGCGCGCAAAAATGGAGGCTCTAGACCCTTCCAGAGCCGAGATATCAGACGTCAAACTTTTGACCTGAAAAAAAAAACATAAGGGGTAACACTGTCGTTTTTGGCCGAAATTTTGACCCCTCCGATCTTCTTGAAACTATGGATTCTGACAGAGGGCCACGAGACTTCGACCAGCGCGCAAAAATGGAGGCTCTAGACCCTTCCAGAGCCGAGATATCGGACGTCAAAGTTTTGACCTGAAAAAAAAAACGTAAGGGGTAACACTGTCGTTTTTGGCTGAAATTTTGACCCTCTCCGATCTTCTTGAAACTCTGGATTCTGACAGAGGGCCACGAGACTTCGACCAGCGCGCAAAAATGGAGGCTCTAGACCCTTCCAGAGCCGAGATATCGGACGTCAAAGTTTTGACCTGAAAAAAAACATAAGGGGTAACATTGTCGTTTTTGGCCGAAATTTTGACCCCCTCCGATCTTCTTGAAACTCTGGATTCTGACAGAGGGCCACGAGACTTCGACCAGCGCGCAAAAATGGTGGCTCTAGACCCTTCCAGAGCCGAGATATCGGACGTCAAAGTTTTGACCTGAAAAAAAAAACATAAGGGGTAACACTGTCGTTTTTGGACGAAATTTTGACCCCCTCCGATCTTCTTGAAACTCTGGATTCTGACAGAGGGCCACGAGACTTCGACCAGCGCGCAAAAATGGAGGCTCTAGACCCTTCCAGAGCCGAGATATCGGACGTCAAAGTTTTGACCTGAAAAAAAAAACATAAGGGGTAACACTGTCGTTTTTGGCCAAAATTTTGACCCCCTCCGATCTTCTTGAAACTCTGGATTCTGACAGAGGGCCACGAGACTTAGACCAGCGCGCAAAAATGGAGGCTCTAGACCCTTCCAGAGCCGAGATATCAGACGACAAAGTTTTGACCTGAAAAAAAAAACATAAGGGGTAACACTGTCGTTTTTGGCCGAAATTTTGACCCCCTCCGATCTTCTTGAAACTCTGGTTTCTGACAGAGGGCCACGAGACTTCGACCAGCGCGCAAAAATGGAGGTTCTAGACCCTTCCAGAGCCGAGATATCGGACGTCAAAGTTTTGACCTGAAAAAAAAAACATAAGGGGTAACACTGTCGTTTTTGGCCGAAATTTTGACCCCCTCCGATCTTCTTGAAACTCTGGATTCTGACAGAGGGCCACGAGACTTCGACCAGCGTGCAAAAATGGAGGCTCTAGACCCTTCCAGAGCCGAGATATCGGACGTCAAAGTTTTGACCTGAAAAAAAAACATAAGGGGTAACACTGTCGTTTTTGGCCGAAATTTTGACCCCCTCCGATCTTCTTGAAACTCTGGATTCTGACAGAGGGCCACGAGACTTCGACCAGCGCGCAAAAATGGGGGCTCTAGACCCTTCCAGAGCCGAGATATCAGACGTCAAAGTTTTGACCTGAAAAAAAAACATAAGGGGTAACACTGTCGTTTTTGGCCGAAATTTTGACCCCCTCCGATCTTCTTGAAACTCTGGATTCTGACAGAGGGCCACGAGACTTCGACCAGCGCGCAAAAATGGAGGCTCTAGACCCTTCCAGAGCCGAGATATCAGACGACAAAGTTTTGACCTGAAAAAAAAACATAAGGGGTAACACTGTCGTTTTTGGCCGAAATTTTGACCCCCTCCGATCTTCTTGAAACTCTGGATTCTGACAGAGGGCCACGAGACTTCGACCAGCGCGCAAAAATGGAGGCTCTAGACCCTTCCAGAGCCGAGATATCGGACGTCAAAGTTTTGACCTGAAAAAAAAACATAAGGGGTAACACTGTCGTTTTTGGCCGAAATTTTGACCCCCTCCGATCTTCTTGAAACTCTGGATTCTGACAGGGGGCCACGAGACTTCGACCAGCGCGTAAAAATGGAGGCTCTAGACCCTTCCAGAGCCGAGATATCAGACGTCAAACTTTTGACCTGAAAAAAAAACAGAAGGGGTAACACTGTCGTTTTTGGCCGAAATTTTGACCCCCTCCGATCTTCTTGAAACTCTGGATTCTGACAGAGGGCCACGAGACTTCGACCAGCGCGCAAAAATGGAGGCTCTAGACCCTTCCAGAGCCGAGATATCGGACGTCAAAGTTTTGACCTGAAAAAAAAACATAAGGGGTAACACTGTCGTTTTTGGCCGAAATTTTGACCCCCTCCGATCTTCTTGAAACTCTGGATTCTGATAGAGGGCCACGAGACTTCGACCAGCGCACAAAAATGGAGGCTCTAGACCCTTCCAGAGCCGAGATATCGGACGTCAAAGTTTTGACCTGAAAAAAAAAACATAAGGGGTAACACTGTCGTTTTTGGCCAAAATTTTGACCCCCTCCGATCTTCTTGAAACTCTGGATTCTGACAGAGGGCCACGAGACTTCGACCAGCGCGCAAAAATGGAGGCTCTAGACCCTTCCAGAGCCGAGATATCGGACGTCAAAGTTTTGACCTGAAAAAAAAAACATAAGGGGTAACACTGTCGTTTTTGGCCGAAATTTTGACCCCCTCCGATCTTCTTGAAACTCTGGATTCTGACAGGGGGCCACGAGACTTCGACCAGCGCGCAAAAATGGAGGCTCTAGACCCTTCCAGAGCCGAGATATCAGACGTCAAACTTTTGACCTGAAAAAAAAACATAAGGGGTAACACTGTCGTTTTTGGCAGAAATTTTGACCCCCTCCGATCTTCTTGAAACTCTGGATTCTGACAGAGGGCCACGAGACTTCGACCAGCGCGCAAAAATGGAGGCTCTAGACCCTTCCAGAGCCGAGATATCGGACGTCAAAGTTTTGACCTGAAAAAAAAACATAAGGGGTAACACTGCCGTTTTTGGCCGAAATTTTGACCCCCTCCGATCTTCTTGAAACTCTGGATTCTGATAGAGGGCCACGAGACTTCGACCAGCGCACAAAAATGGAGGCTCTAGACCCTTCCAGAGCCGAGATATCGGACGTCAAAGTTTTGACCTGAAAAAAAAAACATAAGGGGTAACACTGTCGTTTTTGGCCGAAATTTTGACCCCCTCCGATCTTCTTGAAACTCTGGATTCTGACAGAGGGCCACGAGACTTCGACCAGCGCGCAAAAATGGAGGCTCTAGACCCTTCCAGAGCCGAGATATCGGACGTCAAAGTTTTGCCCTGAAAAAAAAACATAAGGGGTAACACTGTCGTTTTTGGCCGAAATTTTGACCCCCTCCGATCTTCTTGAAACTCTGGATTCTGACAGAGGGCCACGAGACTTCGACCAGAGCGCAAAAATGGAGGCTCTAGACCCTTCCAGAGCCGAGATATCGGACGTCAAAGTTTTGACCTGAAAAAAAAACATAAGGGGTAACACTGTCGTTTTTGGCCGAAATTTTGACCCCCTCCGATCTTCTTGAAACTCTGGATTCTGACAGAGGGCCACGAGACTTCGACCAGCGCGCAAAAATGGAGGCTCTAGACCCTTCCAGAGCCGAGATATCAGACGTCAAACTTTTGACCTGAAAAAAAAAACATAAGGGGTAACACTGTCGTTTTTGGCCGAAATTTTGACCCCCTCCGATCTTCTTGAAACTCTGGATTCTGACAGAGGGCCACGAGACTTCGACCAGCGCGCAAAAATGGAGGCTCTAGACCCTTCCAGAGCCGAGATATCGGACGTCAAAGTTTTGACCTGAAAAAAAAACATAAGGGGTAACACTGTCGTTTTTGGCCGAAATTTTGACCCCCTCCGATCTTCTTGAAACTCTGGATTCTGACAGGGGGCCACGAGACTTCGACCAGCGCGCAAAAATGGAGGCTCTAGACCCTTCCAGAGCCGAGATATCAGACGTCAAACTTTTGACCTGAAAAAAAAACATAAGGGGTAACACTGTCGTTTTTGGCCGAAATTTTGACCCCCTCCGATCTTCTTGAAACTCTGGATTCTGACAGAGGGCCACGAGACTTCGACCAGCGCGCAAAAATGGAGGCTCTAGACCCTTCCAGAGCCGAGATATCGGACGTCAAAGTTTTGACCTGAAAAAAAAACATAAGGGGTAACACTGTCGTTTTTGGCCGAAATTTTGACCCCCTCCGATCTTCTTGAAACTCTGGATTCTGATAGAGGGCCACGAGACTTCGACCAGCGCACAAAAATGGAGGCTCTAGACCCTTCCAGAGCCGAGATATCGGACGTCAAAGTTTTGACCTGAAAAAAAAAACATAAGGGGTAACACTGTCGTTTTTGGCCGAAATTTTGACCCCCTCCGATCTTCTTGAAACTCTGGATTCTGACAGAGGGCCACGAGACTTCGACCAGCGCGCAAAAATGGTGGCTCTAGACCCTTCCAGAGCCGAGATATCGGACGTCAAAGTTTTGACCTGAAAAAAAAAACATAAGGGGTAACACTGTCGTTTTTGGACGAAATTTTGACCCCCTCCGATCTTCTTGAAACTCTGGATTCTGACAGAGGGCCACGAGACTTCGACCAGCGCGCAAAAATGGAGGCTCTAGACCCTTCCAGAGCCGAGATATCGGACGTCAAAGTTTTGACCTGAAAAAAAAAACATAAGGGGTAACACTGTCGTTTTTGGCCAAAATTTTGACCCCCTCCGATCTTCTTGAAACTCTGGATTCTGACAGAGGGCCACGAGACTTAGACCAGCGCGCAAAAATGGAGGCTCTAGACCCTTCCAGAGCCGAGATATCAGACGACAAAGTTTTGACCTGAAAAAAAAAACATAAGGGGTAACACTGTCGTTTTTGGCCGAAATTTTGACCCCCTCCGATCTTCTTGAAACTCTGGTTTCTGACAGAGGGCCACGAGACTTCGACCAGCGCGCAAAAATGGAGGTTCTAGACCCTTCCAGAGCCGAGATATCGGACGTCAAAGTTTTGACCTGAAAAAAAAAACATAAGGGGTAACACTGTCGTTTTTGGCCGAAATTTTGACCCCCTCCGATCTTCTTGAAACTCTGGATTCTGACAGAGGGCCACGAGACTTCGACCAGCGTGCAAAAATGGAGGCTCTAGACCCTTCCAGAGCCGAGATATCGGACGTCAAAGTTTTGACCTGAAAAAAAAACATAAGGGGTAACACTGTCGTTTTTGGCCGAAATTTTGACCCCCTCCGATCTTCTTGAAACTCTGGATTCTGACAGAGGGCCACGAGACTTCGACCAGCGCGCAAAAATGGGGGCTCTAGACCCTTCCAGAGCCGAGATATCAGACGTCAAAGTTTTGACCTGAAAAAAAAACATAAGGGGTAACACTGTCGTTTTTGGCCGAAATTTTGACCCCCTCCGATCTTCTTGAAACTCTGGATTCTGACAGAGGGCCACGAGACTTCGACCAGCGCGCAAAAATGGAGGCTCTAGACCCTTCCAGAGCCGAGATATCAGACGACAAAGTTTTGACCTGAAAAAAAAACATAAGGGGTAACACTGTCGTTTTTGGCCGAAATTTTGACCCCCTCCGATCTTCTTGAAACTCTGGATTCTGACAGAGGGCCACGAGACTTCGACCAGCGCGCAAAAATGGAGGCTCTAGACCCTTCCAGAGCCGAGATATCGGACGTCAAAGTTTTGACCTGAAAAAAAAACATAAGGGGTAACACTGTCGTTTTTGGCCGAAATTTTGACCCCCTCCGATCTTCTTGAAACTCTGGATTCTGACAGGGGGCCACGAGACTTCGACCAGCGCGTAAAAATGGAGGCTCTAGACCCTTCCAGAGCCGAGATATCAGACGTCAAACTTTTGACCTGAAAAAAAAACAGAAGGGGTAACACTGTCGTTTTTGGCCGAAATTTTGACCCCCTCCGATCTTCTTGAAACTCTGGATTCTGACAGAGGGCCACGAGACTTCGACCAGCGCGCAAAAATGGAGGCTCTAGACCCTTCCAGAGCCGAGATATCGGACGTCAAAGTTTTGACCTGAAAAAAAAACATAAGGGGTAACACTGTCGTTTTTGGCCGAAATTTTGACCCCCTCCGATCTTCTTGAAACTCTGGATTCTGATAGAGGGCCACGAGACTTCGACCAGCGCACAAAAATGGAGGCTCTAGACCCTTCCAGAGCCGAGATATCGGACGTCAAAGTTTTGACCTGAAAAAAAAAACATAAGGGGTAACACTGTCGTTTTTGGCCAAAATTTTGACCCCCTCCGATCTTCTTGAAACTCTGGATTCTGACAGAGGGCCACGAGACTTCGACCAGCGCGCAAAAATGGAGGCTCTAGACCCTTCCAGAGCCGAGATATCGGACGTCAAAGTTTTGACCTGAAAAAAAAAACATAAGGGGTAACACTGTCGTTTTTGGCCGAAATTTTGACCCCCTCCGATCTTCTTGAAACTCTGGATTCTGACAGGGGGCCACGAGACTTCGACCAGCGCGCAAAAATGGAGGCTCTAGACCCTTCCAGAGCCGAGATATCAGACGTCAAACTTTTGACCTGAAAAAAAAACATAAGGGGTAACACTGTCGTTTTTGGCAGAAATTTTGACCCCCTCCGATCTTCTTGAAACTCTGGATTCTGACAGAGGGCCACGAGACTTCGACCAGCGCGCAAAAATGGAGGCTCTAGACCCTTCCAGAGCCGAGATATCGGACGTCAAAGTTTTGACCTGAAAAAAAAACATAAGGGGTAACACTGCCGTTTTTGGCCGAAATTTTGACCCCCTCCGATCTTCTTGAAACTCTGGATTCTGATAGAGGGCCACGAGACTTCGACCAGCGCACAAAAATGGAGGCTCTAGACCCTTCCAGAGCCGAGATATCGGACGTCAAAGTTTTGACCTGAAAAAAAAAACATAAGGGGTAACACTGTCGTTTTTGGCCGAAATTTTGACCCCCTCCGATCTTCTTGAAACTCTGGATTCTGACAGAGGGCCACGAGACTTCGACCAGCGCGCAAAAATGGAGGCTCTAGACCCTTCCAGAGCCGAGATATCGGACGTCAAAGTTTTGCCCTGAAAAAAAAACATAAGGGGTAACACTGTCGTTTTTGGCCGAAATTTTGACCCCCTCCGATCTTCTTGAAACTCTGGATTCTGACAGAGGGCCACGAGACTTCGACCAGAGCGCAAAAATGGAGGCTCTAGACCCTTCCAGAGCCGAGATATCGGACGTCAAAGTTTTGACCTGAAAAAAAAACATAAGGGGTAACACTGTCGTTTTTGGCCGAAATTTTGACCCCCTCCGATCTTCTTGAAACTCTGGATTCTGACAGAGGGCCACGAGACTTCGACCAGCGCGCAAAAATGGAGGCTCTAGACCCTTCCAGAGCCGAGATATCAGACGTCAAACTTTTGACCTGAAAAAAAAAACATAAGGGGTAACACTGTCGTTTTTGGCCGAAATTTTGACCCCCTCCGATCTTCTTGAAACTCTGGATTCTGACAGAGGGCCACGAGACTTCGACCAGCGCGCAAAAATGGAGGCTCTAGACCCTTCCAGAGCCGAGATATCGGACGTCAAAGTTTTGACCTGAAAAAAAAACATAAGGGGTAACACTGTCGTTTTTGGCCGAAATTTTGACCCCCTCCGATCTTCTTGAAACTCTGGATTCTGACAGGGGGCCACGAGACTTCGACCAGCGCGCAAAAATGGAGGCTCTAGACCCTTCCAGAGCCGAGATATCAGACGTCAAACTTTTGACCTGAAAAAAAAACATAAGGGGTAACACTGTCGTTTTTGGCCGAAATTTTGACCCCCTCCGATCTTCTTGAAACTCTGGATTCTGACAGAGGGCCACGAGACTTCGACCAGCGCGCAAAAATGGAGGCTCTAGACCCTTCCAGAGCCGAGATATCGGACGTCAAAGTTTTGACCTGAAAAAAAAACATAAGGGGTAACACTGTCGTTTTTGGCCGAAATTTTGACCCCCTCCGATCTTCTTGAAACTCTGGATTCTGATAGAGGGCCACGAGACTTCGACCAGCGCACAAAAATGGAGGCTCTAGACCCTTCCAGAGCCGAGATATCGGACGTCAAAGTTTTGACCTGAAAAAAAAAACATAAGGGGTAACACTGTCGTTTTTGGCCGAAATTTTGACCCCCTCCGATCTTCTTGAAACTCTGGATTCTGACAGAGGGCCACGAGACTTCGACCAGCGCGCAAAAATGGAGGCTCTAGACCCTTCCAGAGCCGAGATATCGGACGTCAAAGTTTTGCCCTGAAAAAAAAAAACATAAGGGGTAACACTGTCGTTTTTGGCCGAAATTTTGACCCCCTCCGATCTTCTTGAAACTCTGGATTCTGACAGAGGGCCACGAGACTTCGACCAGAGCGCAAAAATGGAGGCTCTAGACCCTTCCAGAGCCGAGATATCGGACGTCAAAGTTTTGACCTGAAAAAAAAAACATAAGGGGTAACACTGTCGTTTTTGGCCGAAATTTTGACCCCCTCCGATCTTCTTGAAACTCTGGATTCTGACAGAGGGCCACGAGACTTCGACCAGCGCGCAAAAATGGAGGCTCTAGACCCTTCCAGAGCCGAGATATCAGACGTCAAACTTTTGACCTGAAAAAAAAACATAAGGGGTAACACTGTCGTTTTTGGCCGAAATTTTGACCCCCTCCGATCTTCTTGAAACTCTGGATTCTGACAGAGGGCCACGAGACTTCGACCAGCGCGCAAAAATGGAGGCTCTAGACCCTTCCAGAGCCGAGATATCAGACGTCAAAGTTTTGACCTGAAAAAAAAACATAAGGGGTAACACTGTCATTTTTGGCCGAAATTTTGACCCCCTCCGATCTTCTTGAAACTCTGGATTCTGACAGAGGGCCACGAGACTTCGACCAGCGCGCAAAAATGGAGGCTCTAGACCCTTCCAGAGCCGAGATATCGGACGTCAAAGTTTTGACCCGAAAAAAAAAAACATAAGGGGTAACACTGTCGTTTTTGGCCGAAATTTTGACCCCCTCCGATCTTCTTGAAACTCTGGATTCTGACAGAGGGCCACGAGACTTCGACCAGCGCGCAAAAATGGAGGCTCTAGACCCTTCCAGAGCCGAGATATCGGACGTCAAAGTTTTGACCTGAAAAAAAAACATAAGGGGTAACACTGTCGTTTTTGGCCGAAATTTTGACCCCCTCCGATCTTCTTGAAACTCTGGATTCTGAAAGAGGGCCACGAGACTTCGACCAGCGCGCAAAAATGGAGGCTCTAGACCCTTCCAGAGCTGAGATATCGGACGTCAAAGTTTTGACCTGAAAAAAAAACATAAGGGGTAACACTGTCGTTTTTGGCCGAAATTTTGACCCCCTCTGATCTTCTTGAAACTCTGGATTCTGACAGGGGGCCACGAGACTTCGACCAGCGCGCAAAAATGGAGGCTCTAGACCCTTCCAGAGCCGAGATATCAGACGTCAAACTTTTGACCTGAAAAAAAACATAAGGGGTAACACTGTCGTTTTTGGCCGAAATTTTGACCCCCTCCGATCTTCTTGAAACTCTGGATTCTGACAGAGGGCCACGAGACTTCGACCAGCGCGCAAAAATGGAGGCTCTAGACCCTTCCAGAGCCGAGATATCGGACGTCAAAGTTTTGACCTGAAAAAAAAACATAAGGGGTAACACTGTCGTTTTTGGCCGAAATTTTGACCCCCTCCGATCTTCTTGAAACTCTGGATTCTGACAGAGGGCCACGAGACTTCGACCAGCGTGCAAAAATGGAGGCTCTAGACCCTTCCAGAGCCGAGATATCGGACGTCAAAGTTTTGACCTGAAAAAAAAAACATAAGGGGTAACACTGTCGTTTTTGGCCAAAATTTTGACCCCCTCCGATCTTCTTGAAACTCTGGATTCTGACAGAGGGCCACGAGACTTCGACCAGCGCGCAAAAATGGAGGCTCTAGACCCTTCCAGAGCCGAGATATCAGACGACAAAGTTTTGACCTGAAAAAAAAACATAAGGGGTAACACTGTCGTTTTTGGCCGAAATTTTGACCCCCTCCGATCTTCTTGAAACTCTGGATTCTGACAGAGGGCCACGAGACTTCGACCAGCGCGCAAAAATGGAGGTTCTAGACCCTTCCAGAGCCGAGATATCGGACGTCAAAGTTTTGACCTGAAAAAAAAACATAAGGGGTAACACTGTCGTTTTTGGCCGAAATTTTGACCCCCTCCGATCTTCTTGAAACTCTGGATTCTGACAGAGGGCAACGAGACTTCGACCAGCGTGCAAAAATGGAGGCTCTAGACCCTTCCAGAGCCGAGATATCGGACGTCAAAGTTTTGACCTGAAAAAAAAACATAAGGGGTAACACTGTCGTTTTTGGCCGAAATTTTGACCCCCTCCGATCTTCTTGAAACTCTGGATTCTGACAGAGGGCCACGAGACTTCGACCAGCGCGCAAAAATGGAGGCTCTAGACCCTTCCAGAGCCGAGATATCAGACGTCAAAGTTTTGACCTGAAAAAAAAACATAAGGGGTAACACTGTCGTTTTTGGCCGAAATTTTGACCCCCTCCGATCTTCTTGAAACTCTGGATTCTGACAGAGGGCCACGAGACTTCGACCAGCGCGCAAAAATGGAGGCTCTAGACCCTTCCAGAGCCGAGATATCAGACGACAAAGTTTTGACCTGAAAAAAAAAACATAAGGGGTAACACTGTCGTTTTTGGCCGAAATTTTGACCCCCTCCGATCTTCTTGAAACTCTGGATTCTGACAGAGGGCCACGAGACTTCGACCAGCGCGCAAAAATGGAGGCTCTAGACCCTTCCAGAGCCGAGATATCGGACGTCAAAGTTTTGACCTGAAAAAAAAACATAAGGGGTAACACTGTCGTTTTTGGCCGAAATTTTGACCCCCTCCGATCTTCTTGAAACTCTGGATTCTGACAGGGGGCCACGAGACTTCGACCAGCGCGCAAAAATGGAGGCTCTAGACCCTTCCAGAGCCGAGATATCAGACGTCAAACTTTTGACCTGAAAAAAAAAACATAAGGGGTAACACTGTCGTTTTTGGCCGAAATTTTGACCCCCTCCGATCTTCTTGAAACTCTGGATTCTGACAGAGGGCCACGAGACTTCGACCAGCGCGCAAAAATGGAGGCTCTAGACGCTTCCAGAGCCGAGATATCGGACGTCAAAGTTTTGACCTGAAAAAAAAAACATAAGGGGTAACACTGTCGTTTTTGGCCGAAATTTTGACCCCCTCCGATCTTCTTGAAACTCTGGATTCTGATAGAGGGCCACGAGACTTCGACCAGCGCACAAAAATGGAGGCTCTAGACCCTTCCAGAGCCGAGATATCGGACGTCAAAGTTTTGACCTGAAAAAAAAAAACATAAGGGGTAACACTGTTGTTTTTGGCCGAAATTTTGACCCCCTCCGATCTTCTTGAAACTCTGGATTCTGACAGAGGGCCACGAGACTTCGACCAGCGCGCAAAAATGGAGGCTCTAGACCCTTCCAGAGCCGAGATATCGGACGTCAAAGTTTTGACCCGAAAAAAAAAACATAAGGGGTAACACTGTCGTTTTTGGCCGAAATTTTGACCCCCTCCGATCTTCTTGAAACTCTGGATTCTGACAGAGGGCCACGAGACTTCGACCAGCGCGCAAAAATGGAGGCTCTAGACCCTTCCAGAGCCGAGATATCGGACGTCAAAGTTTTGACCTGAAAAAAAAACATAAGGGGTAACACTGTCGTTTTTGGCCGAAATTTTGACCCCCTCCGATCTTCTTGAAACTCTGGATTCTGACAGAGGGCCACGAGACTTCGACCAGCGCGCAAAAATGGAGGCTCTAGACCATTCCAGAGCCGAGATATCGGACGTCAAAGTTTTGACCTGAAAAAAAAACATAAGGGGTAACACTGTCGTTTTTGGCCGAAATTTTGACCCCCTCCGATCTTCTTGAAACTCTGGATTCTGACAGAGGGCCACGAGACTTCGACCAGCGCGCAAAAATGGTGGCTCTAGACCCTTCCAGAGCCGAGATATCGGACGTCAAAGTTTTGACCTGAAAAAAAAAACATAAGGGGTAACACTGTCGTTTTTGGACGAAATTTTGACCCCCTCCGATCTTCTTGAAACTCTGGATTCTGACAGAGGGCCACGAGACTTCGACCAGCGCGCAAAAATGGAGGCTCTAGACCCTTCCAGAGCCGAGATATCGGACGTCAAAGTTTTGACCTGAAAAAAAAAACATAAGGGGTAACACTGTCGTTTTTGGCCGAAATTTTGACCCCCTCCGATCTTCTTGAAACTCTGGATTCTGACAGAGGGCCACGAGACTTCGACCAGCGCGCAAATATGGAGGCTCTAGACCCTTCCTGAGCCGAGATATCAGACGACAAAGTTTTGACCTGAAAAAAAAAAACATAAGGGGTAACACTGTCGTTTTTGGCCGAAATTTTGACCCCCTCCGATCTTCTTGAAACTCTGGATTCTGACAGAGGAACACGAGACTTCGACCAGCGCGCAAAAAAAGGAGGTTCTAGACCCTTCCAGAGCCGAGATATCGGACGTCAAAGTTTTGACCTGAAAAAAAAACATAAGGGGTAACACTGTCGTTTTTGGCCGAAATTTTGACCCCCTCCGATCTTCTTGAAACTCTGGATTCTGACAGAGGGCCACGAGACTTCGACCAGCGCGCAAAAATGGAGGTTCTAGACCCTTCCAGAGCCGAGATATCGGACGTCAAAGTTTTGACCTGAAAAAAAAACATAAGGGGTAACACTGTCGTTTTTGGCCGAAATTTTGACCCCCTCCGATCTTCTTGAAACTCTGGATTCTGACAGAGGGCCACGAGACTTCGACCAGCGCGCAAAAATGGTGGCTCTAGACCCTTCCAGAGCCGAGATATCAGACGTCAAAGTTTTGACCTGGAAAAAAAAACATAAGGGGTAACATTGTCGTTTTTGACCGAAATTTTGACCCCCTCCGATCTTCTTGAAACTCTGGATTCTGACAGAGGGCCACGAGACTTCGACCAGCGCGCAAAAATGGAGGCTCTAGACCCTTCCAGAGCCGAGATATCGGACGTCAAAGTTTTGACCTGGAAAAAAAACATAAGGGGTAACACTGTCGTTTTTGGCCGAAATTTTGACCCCCTCCGATCTTCTTGAAACTCTGGATTCTGACAGAGGGCCACGAGACTTCGACCAGCGCGCAAAAATGGTGGCTCTAGACCCTTCCAGAGCCGAGATATCGGACGTCAAAGTTTTGACCTGAAAAAAAAAACATAAGGGGTAACACTGTCGTTTTTGGACGAAATTTTGACCCCCTCCGATCTTCTTGAAACTCTGGATTCTGACAGAGGGCCACGAGACTTCGACCAGCGCGCAAAAATGGAGGCTCTAGACCCTTCCAGAGCCGAGATATCGGACGTCAAAGTTTTGACCTGAAAAAAAAACATAAGGGGTAACACTGTCGTTTTTGGCCGAAATTTTGACCCCCTCCGATCTTCTTGAAACTCTGGATTCTGACAGAGGGCCACGAGACTTCGACCAGCGCGCAAAAATGGAGGCTCTAGACCCTTCCAGAGCCGAGATATCGGACGTCAAAGTTTTGACCTGAAAAAAAAACATAAGGGGTAACACTGTCGTTTTTGGCCGAAATTTTGACCCCCTCCGATCTTCTTGAAACTCTGGTTTCTGACAGAGGGCCACGAGACTTCGACCAGCGCGCAAAAATGGAGGTTCTAGACCCTTCCAGAGCCGAGATATCGGACGTCAAAGTTTTGACCTGAAAAAAAAAACATAAGGGGTAACACTGTCGTTTTTGGCCGAAATTTTGACCCCCTCCGATCTTCTTGAAACTCTGGATTCTGACAGAGGGCCACGAGACTTCGACCAGCGTGCAAAAATGGAGGCTCTAGACCCTTCCAGAGCCGAGATATCGGACGTCAAAGTTTTGACCTGAAAAAAAAACATAAGGGGTAACACTGTCGTTTTTGGCCGAAATTTTGACCCCCTCCGATCTTCTTGAAACTCTGGATTCTGACAGAGGGCCACGAGACTTCGACCAGCGCGCAAAAATGGAGGCTCTAGACCCTTCCAGAGCCGAGATATCAGACGTCAAAGTTTTGACCTGAAAAAAAAACATAAGGGGTAACACTGTCGTTTTTGGCCGAAATTTTGACCCCCTCCGATCTTCTTGAAACTCTGGATTCTGACAGAGGGCCACGAGACTTCGACCAGCGCGCAAAAATGGAGGCTCTAGACCCTTCCAGAGCCGAGATATCAGACGACAAAGTTTTGACCTGAAAAAAAAACATAAGGGGTAACACTGTCGTTTTTGGCCGAAATTTTGACCCCCTCCGATCTTCTTGAAACTCTGGATTCTGACAGAGGGCCACGAGACTTCGACCAGCGCGCAAAAATGGAGGCTCTAGACCCTTCCAGAGCCGAGATATCGGACGTCAAAGTTTTGACCTGAAAAAAAAACATAAGGGGTAACACTGTCGTTTTTGGCCGAAATTTTGACCCCCTCCGATCTTCTTGAAACTCTGGATTCTGACAGGGGGCCACGAGACTTCGACCAGCGCGCAAAAATGGAGGCTCTAGACCCTTCCAGAGCCGAGATATCAGACGTCAAACTTTTGACCTGAAAAAAAAAACATAAGGGGTAACACTGTCGTTTTTGGCCGAAATTTTGACCCCCTCCGATCTTCTTGAAACTCTGGATTCTGACAGAGGGCCACGAGACTTCGACCAGCGCGCAAAAATGGAGGCTCTAGACCCTTCCAGAGCCGAGATATCGGACGTCAAAGTTTTGACCTGAAAAAAAAACATAAGGGGTAACACTGTCGTTTTTGGCCGAAATTTTGACCCCCTCCGATCTTCTTGAAACTCTGGATTCTGATAGAGGGCCACGAGACTTCGACCAGCGCACAAAAATGGAGGCTCTAGACCCTTCCAGAGCCGAGATATCGGACGTCAAAGTTTTGACCTGAAAAAAAAAACATAAGGGGTAACACTGTCGTTTTTGGCCGAAATTTTGACCCCCTCCGATCTTCTTGAAACTCTGGATTCTGACAGAGGGCCACGAGACTTCGACCAGCGCGCAAAAATGGAGGCTCTAGACCCTTCCAGAGCCGAGATATCGGACGTCAAAGTTTTGACCTGAAAAAAAAAACATAAGGGGTAACACTGTCGTTTTTGGCCGAAATTTTGACCCCCTCCGATCTTCTTGAAACTCTGGATTCTGACAGGGGGCCACGAGACTTCGACCAGCGCGCAAAAATGGAGGCTCTAGACCCTTCCAGAGCCGAGATATCAGACGTCAAACTTTTGACCTGAAAAAAAAACATAAGGGGTAACACTGTCGTTTTTGGCAGAAATTTTGACCCCCTCCGATCTTCTTGAAACTCTGGATTCTGACAGAGGGCCACGAGACTTCGACCAGCGCGCAAAAATGGAGGCTCTAGACCCTTCCAGAGCCGAGATATCGGACGTCAAAGTTTTGACCTGAAAAAAAAACATAAGGGGTAACACTGTCGTTTTTGGCCGAAATTTTGACCCCCTCCGATCTTCTTGAAACTCTGGATTCTGATAGAGGGCCACGAGACTTCGACCAGCGCACAAAAATGGAGGCTCTAGACCCTTCCAGAGCCGAGATATCGGACGTCAAAGTTTTGACCTGAAAAAAAAAACATAAGGGGTAACACTGTCGTTTTTGGCCGAAATTTTGACCCCCTCCGATCTTCTTGAAACTCTGGATTCTGACAGAGGGCCACGAGACTTCGACCAGCGCGCAAAAATGGAGGCTCTAGACCCTTCCAGAGCCGAGATATCGGACGTCAAAGTTTTGCCCTGAAAAAAAAAACATAAGGGGTAACACTGTCGTTTTTGGCCGAAATTTTGACCCCCTCCGATCTTCTTGAAACTCTGGATTCTGACAGAGGGCCACGAGACTTCGACCAGAGCGCAAAAATGGAGGCTCTAGACCCTTCCAGAGCCGAGATATCGGACGTCAAAGTTTTGACCTGAAAAAAAAACATAAGGGGTAACACTGTCGTTTTTGGCCGAAATTTTGACCCCCTCCGATCTTCTTGAAACTCTGGATTCTGACAGAGGGCCACGAGACTTCGACCAGCGCGCAAAAATGGAGGCTCTAGACCCTTCCAGAGCCGAGATATCAGACGTCAAACTTTTGACCTGAAAAAAAAAACATAAGGGGTAACACTGTCGTTTTTGGCCGAAATTTTGACCCCCTCCGATCTTCTTGAAACTCTGGATTCTGACAGAGGGCCACGAGACTTCGACCAGCGCGCAAAAATGGAGGCTCTAGACCCTTCCAGAGCCGAGATATCGGACGTCAAAGTTTTGACCTGAAAAAAAAACATAAGGGGTAACACTGTCGTTTTTGGCCGAAATTTTGACCCCCTCCGATCTTCTTGAAACTCTGGATTCTGACAGGGGGCCACGAGACTTCGACCAGCGCGCAAAAATGGAGGCTCTAGACCCTTCCAGAGCCGAGATATCAGACGTCAAACTTTTGACCTGAAAAAAAAACATAAGGGGTAACACTGTCGTTTTTGGCCGAAATTTTGACCCCCTCCGATCTTCTTGAAACTCTGGATTCTGACAGAGGGCCACGAGACTTCGACCAGCGCGCAAAAATGGAGGCTCTAGACCCTTCCAGAGCCGAGATATCGGACGTCAAAGTTTTGACCTGAAAAAAAAACATAAGGGGTAACACTGTCGTTTTTGGCCGAAATTTTGACCCCCTCCGATCTTCTTGAAACTCTGGATTCTGATAGAGGGCCACGAGACTTCGACCAGCGCACAAAAATGGAGGCTCTAGACCCTTCCAGAGCCGAGATATCGGACGTCAAAGTTTTGACCTGAAAAAAAAAACATAAGGGGTAACACTGTCGTTTTTGGCCGAAATTTTGACCCCCTCCGATCTTCTTGAAACTCTGGATTCTGACAGAGGGCCACGAGACTTCGACCAGCGCGCAAAAATGGAGGCTCTAGACCCTTCCAGAGCCGAGATATCGGACGTCAAAGTTTTGCCCTGAAAAAAAAAAACATAAGGGGTAACACTGTCGTTTTTGGCCGAAATTTTGACCCCCTCCGATCTTCTTGAAACTCTGGATTCTGACAGAGGGCCACGAGACTTCGACCAGAGCGCAAAAATGGAGGCTCTAGACCCTTCCAGAGCCGAGATATCGGACGTCAAAGTTTTGACCTGAAAAAAAAAACATAAGGGGTAACACTGTCGTTTTTGGCCGAAATTTTGACCCCCTCCGATCTTCTTGAAACTCTGGATTCTGACAGAGGGCCACGAGACTTCGACCAGCGCGCAAAAATGGAGGCTCTAGACCCTTCCAGAGCCGAGATATCAGACGTCAAACTTTTGACCTGAAAAAAAAAAACATAAGGGGTAACACTGTCGTTTTTGGCCGAAATTTTGACCCCCTCCGATCTTCTTGAAACTCTGGATTCTGACAGAGGGCCACGAGACTTCGACCAGCGCGCAAAAATGGAGGCTCTAGACCCTTCCAGAGCCGAGATATCAGACGTCAAAGTTTTGACCTGAAAAAAAAACATAAGGGGTAACACTGTCATTTTTGGCCGAAATTTTGACCCCCTCCGATCTTCTTGAAACTCTGGATTCTGACAGAGGGCCACGAGACTTCGACCAGCGCGCAAAAATGGAGGCTCTAGACCCTTCCAGAGCCGAGATATCGGACGTCAAAGTTTTGACCCGAAAAAAAAAAACATAAGGGGTAACACTGTCGTTTTTGGCCGAAATTTTGACCCCCTCCGATCTTCTTGAAACTCTGGATTCTGACAGAGGGCCACGAGACTTCGACCAGCGCGCAAAAATGGAGGCTCTAGACCCTTCCAGAGCCGAGATATCGGACGTCAAAGTTTTGACCTGAAAAAAAAATATAAGGGGTAACACTGTCGTTTTTGGCCGAAATTTTGACCCCCTCCGATCTTCTTGAAACTCTGGATTCTGACAGAGGGCCACGAGACTTCGACCAGCGTGCAAAAATGGAGGCTCTAGACCCTTCCAGAGCCGAGATATCGGACGTCAAAGTTTTGACCTGAAAAAAAAAACATAAGGGGTAACACTGTCGTTTTTGGCCAAAATTTTGACCCCCTCCGATCTTCTTGAAACTCTGGATTCTGACAGAGGGCCACGAGACTTCGACCAGCGCGCAAAAATGGAGGCTCTAGACCCTTCCAGAGCCGAGATATCAGACGACAAAGTTTTGACCTGAAAAAAAAACATAAGGGGTAACACTGTCGTTTTTGGCCGAAATTTTGACCCCCTCCGATCTTCTTGAAACTCTGGATTCTGACAGAGGGCCACGAGACTTCGACCAGCGCGCAAAAATGGAGGTTCTAGACCCTTCCAGAGCCGAGATATCGGACGTCAAAGTTTTGACCTGAAAAAAAAACATAAGGGGTAACACTGTCGTTTTTGGCCGAAATTTTGACCCCCTCCGATCTTCTTGAAACTCTGGATTCTGACAGAGGGCAACGAGACTTCGACCAGCGTGCAAAAATGGAGGCTCTAGACCCTTCCAGAGCCGAGATATCGGACGTCAAAGTTTTGACCTGAAAAAAAAACATAAGGGGTAACACTGTCGTTTTTGGCCGAAATTTTGACCCCCTCCGATCTTCTTGAAACTCTGGATTCTGACAGAGGGCCACGAGACTTCGACCAGCGCGCAAAAATGGAGGCTCTAGACCCTTCCAGAGCCGAGATATCAGACGTCAAAGTTTTGACCTGAAAAAAAAACATAAGGGGTAACACTGTCGTTTTTGGCCGAAATTTTGACCCCCTCCGATCTTCTTGAAACTCTGGATTCTGACAGAGGGCCACGAGACTTCGACCAGCGCGCAAAAATGGAGGCTCTAGACCCTTCCAGAGCCGAGATATCAGACGACAAAGTTTTGACCTGAAAAAAAAACATAAGGGGTAACACTGTCGTTTTTGGCCGAAATTTTGACCCCCTCCGATCTTCTTGAAACTCTGGATTCTGACAGAGGGCCACGAGACTTCGACCAGCGCGCAAAAATGGAGGCTCTAGACCCTTCCAGAGCCGAGATATCGGACGTCAAAGTTTTGACCTGAAAAAAAAACATAAGGGGTAACACTGTCGTTTTTGGCCGAAATTTTGACCCCCTCCGATCTTCTTGAAACTCTGGATTCTGACAGGGGGCCACGAGACTTCGACCAGCGTGCAAAAATGGAGGCTCTAGACCCTTCCAGAGCCGAGATATCAGACGTCAAACTTTTGACCTGAAAAAAAAAACATAAGGGGTAACACTGTCGTTTTTGGCCGAAATTTTGACCCCCTCCGATCTTCTTGAAACTCTGGATTCTGACAGAGGGCCACGAGACTTCGACCAGCGCGCAAAAATGGAGGCTCTAGACGCTTCCAGAGCCGAGATATCGGACGTCAAAGTTTTGACCTGAAAAAAAAAACATAAGGGGTAACACTGTCGTTTTTGGCCGAAATTTTGACCCCCTCCGATCTTCTTGAAACTCTGGATTCTGATAGAGGGCCACGAGACTTCGACCAGCGCACAAAATGGAGGCTCTAGACCCTTCCAGAGCCGAGATATCGGACGTCAAAGTTTTGACCTGAAAAAAAAAAACATAAGGGGTAACACTGTTGTTTTTGGCCGAAATTTTGACCCCCTCCGATCTTCTTGAAACTCTGGATTCTGACAGAGGGCCACGAGACTTCGACCAGCGCGCAAAAATGGAGGCTCTAGACCCTTCCAGAGCCGAGATATCGGACGTCAAAGTTTTGACCCGAAAAAAAAAACATAAGGGGTAACACTGTCGTTTTTGGCCGAAATTTTGACCCCCTCCGATCTTCTTGAAACTCTGGATTCTGACAGAGGGCCACGAGACTTCGACCAGCGCGCAAAAATGGAGGCTCTAGACCCTTCCAGAGCCGAGATATCGGACGTCAAAGTTTTGACCTGAAAAAAAAACATAAGGGGTAACACTGTCGTTTTTGGCCGAAATTTTGACCCCCTCCGATCTTCTTGAAACTCTGGATTCTGACAGAGGGCCACGAGACTTCGACCAGCGCGCAAAAATGGAGGCTCTAGACCATTCCAGAGCCGAGATATCGGACGTCAAAGTTTTGACCTGAAAAAAAAACATAAGGGGTAACACTGTCGTTTTTGGCCGAAATTTTGACCCCCTCCGATCTTCTTGAAACTCTGGATTCTGACAGAGGGCCACGAGACTTCGACCAGCGCGCAAAAATGGTGGCTCTAGACCCTTCCAGAGCCGAGATATCGGACGTCAAAGTTTTGACCTGAAAAAAAAAACATAAGGGGTAACACTGTCGTTTTTGGACGAAATTTTGACCCCCTCCGATCTTCTTGAAACTCTGGATTCTGACAGAGGGCCACGAGACTTCGACCAGCGCGCAAAAATGGAGGCTCTAGACCCTTCCAGAGCCGAGATATCGGACGTCAAAGTTTTGACCTGAAAAAAAAAACATAAGGGGTAACACTGTCGTTTTTGGCCGAAATTTTGACCCCCTCCGATCTTCTTGAAACTCTGGATTCTGACAGAGGGCCACGAGACTTCGACCAGCGCGCAAATATGGAGGCTCTAGACCCTTCCTGAGCCGAGATATCAGACGACAAAGTTTTGACCTGAAAAAAAAAAACATAAGGGGTAACACTGTCGTTTTTGGCCGAAATTTTGACCCCCTCCGATCTTCTTGAAACTCTGGATTCTGACAGAGGAACACGAGACTTCGACCAGCGCGCAAAAAAAGGAGGTTCTAGACCCTTCCAGAGCCGAGATATCGGACGTCAAAGTTTTGACCTGAAAAAAAAACATAAGGGGTAACACTGTCGTTTTTGGCCGAAATTTTGACCCCCTCCGATCTTCTTGAAACTCTGGATTCTGACAGAGGGCCACGAGACTTCGACCAGCGCGCAAAAATGGAGGTTCTAGACCCTTCCAGAGCCGAGATATCGGACGTCAAAGTTTTGACCTGAAAAAAAAACATAAGGGGTAACACTGTCGTTTTTGGCCGAAATTTTGACCCCCTCCGATCTTCTTGAAACTCTGGATTCTGACAGAGGGCCACGAGACTTCGACCAGCGCGCAAAAATGGTGGCTCTAGACCCTTCCAGAGCCGAGATATCAGACGTCAAAGTTTTGACCTGGAAAAAAAAACATAAGGGGTAACATTGTCGTTTTTGACCGAAATTTTGACCCCCTCCGATCTTCTTGAAACTCTGGATTCTGACAGAGGGCCACGAGACTTCGACCAGCGCGCAAAAATGGAGGCTCTAGACCCTTCCAGAGCCGAGATATCGGACGTCAAAGTTTTGACCTGGAAAAAAAACATAAGGGGTAACACTGTCGTTTTTGGCCGAAATTTTGACCCCCTCCGATCTTCTTGAAACTCTGGATTCTGACAGAGGGCCACGAGACTTCGACCAGCGCGCAAAAATGGTGGCTCTAGACCCTTCCAGAGCCGAGATATCGGACGTCAAAGTTTTGACCTGAAAAAAAAAACATAAGGGGTAACACTGTCGTTTTTGGACGAAATTTTGACCCCCTCCGATCTTCTTGAAACTCTGGATTCTGACAGAGGGCCACGAGACTTCGACCAGCGCGCAAAAATGGAGGCTCTAGACCCTTCCAGAGCCGAGATATCGGACGTCAAAGTTTTGACCTGAAAAAAAAACATAAGGGGTAACACTGTCGTTTTTGGCCGAAATTTTGACCCCCTCCGATCTTCTTGAAACTCTGGATTCTGACAGAGGGCCACGAGACTTCGACCAGCGCGCAAAAATGGAGGCTCTAGACCCTTCCAGAGCCGAGATATCAGACGACAAAGTTTTGACCTGAAAAAAAAACATAAGGGGTAACACAGTCGTTTTTGGCCAAAATTTTGACCCCCTCCGATCTTCTTGAAACTCTGGATTCTGACAGAGGGCCACGAGACTTCGACCAGCGCGCAAAAATGGAGGCTCTAGACCCTTCCAGAGCCGAGATATCGGACGTCAAAGTTTTGACCTGAAAAAAAAACATAAGGGGTAACACTGTCGTTTTTGGCCGAAATTTTGACCCCCTCCGATCTTCTTGAAACTCTGGATTCTGACAGAGGGCCACGAGACTTCGACCAGCGCGCAAAAATGGAGGCTCTAGACCCTTCCAGAGCCGAGATATCGGACGTCAAAGTTTTGCCCTGAAAAAAAAACATAAGGGGTAACACTGTCGTTTTTGGCCGAAATTTTGACCCCCTCCGATCTTCTTGAAACTCTGGATTCTGACAGAGGGCCACGAGACTTCGACCAGCGCGCAAAAATGGAGGCTCTAGACCCTTCCAGAGCCGAGATATCAGACGTCAAAGTTTTGACCTGAAAAAAAAAACATAAGGGGTAACACTGTCGTTTTTGGCCGAAATTTTGACCCCCTCCGATCTTCTTGAAACTCTGGATTCTGACAGAGGGCCACGAGACTTCGACCAGCGCGCAAAAATGGTGGCTCTAGACCCTTCCAGAGCCGAGATATCGGACGTCAAAGTTTTGACCTGAAAAAAAAAAACATAAGGGGTAACACTGTCGTTTTTGGACGAAATTTTGACCCCCTCCGATCTTCTTGAAACTCTGGATTCTGACAGAGGGCCACGAGACTTCGACCAGCGCGCAAAAATGGAGGCTCTAGACCCTTCCAGAGCCGAGATATCGGACGTCAAAGTTTTGACCTGAAAAAAAAACATAAGGGGTAACATTGTCGTTTTTGGCCGAAATTTTGACCCCCTCCGATCTTCTTGAAACTCTGGATTCTGACAGAGGGCCACGAGACTTCGACCAGCGCGCAAAAATGGAGGCTCTAGACCCTTCCAGAGCCGAGATATCAGACGACAAAGTTTTGACCTGAAAAAAAAACATAAGGGGTAACACTGTCGTTTTGGCCGAAATTTTGACCCCCTCCGATCTTCTTGAAACTCTGGATTCTGACAGAGGGCCACGAGACTTCGACCAGCGCGCAAAAATGGAGGTTCTAGACCCTTCCAGAGCCGAGATATCGGACGTCAAAGTTTTGACCTGAAAAAAAAACATAAGGGGTAACACTGTCGTTTTTGGCCGAAATTTTGACCCCCTCCGATCTTCTTGAAACTCTGGATTCTGACAGAGGGCCACGAGACTTCGACCAGCGCGCAAAAATGGTGGCTCTAGACCCTTCCAGAGCCGAGATATCAGACGTCAAAGTTTTGACCTGAAAAAAAAAACATAAGGGGTAACATTGTCGTTTTTGGCCGAAATTTTGACCCCCTCCGATCTTCTTGAAACTCTGGATTCTGACAGAGGGCCACGAGACTTCGACCAGCGCGCAAAAATGGAGGCTCTAGACCCTTCCAGAGCCGAGATATCGGACGTCAAAGTTTTGACCTGAAAAAAAAACATAAGGGGTAACACTGTCGTTTTTGGCCGAAATTTTGACCCCCTCCGATCTTCTTGAAACTCTGGATTCTGACAGAGGGCCACGAGACTTCGACCAGCGCGCAAAAATGGAGGCTCTAGACCCTTCCAGAGCCGAGATATCAGACGACAAAGTTTTGACCTGAAAAAAAAACATAAGGGGTAACACTGTCGTTTTTGGCCGAAATTTTGACCCCCTCCGATCTTCTTGAAATTCTGGATTCTGACAGAGGGCCACGAGACTTCGACCAGCGCGCAAAAATGGAGGCTCTAGACCCTTCCAGAGCCGAGATATCGGACGTCAAAGTTTTGACCTGAAAAAAAAACATAAGGGGTAACACTGTCGTTTTTGGCCGAAATTTTGACCCCCTCCGATCTTCTTGAAACTCTGGATTCTGACAGAGGGCCACAAGACTTCGACCAGCGCGCAAAAATGGAGGCTCTAGACCCTTCCAGAGCCGAGATATCAGACGACAAAGTTTTGACCTGAAAAAAAAACATAAGGGGTAACACTGTCGTTTTTGGCCGAAATTTTGACCCCCTCCGATCTTCTTGAAACTCTGGATTCTGACAGAGGGCCACGAGACTTCGACCAGCGCGCAAAAATGGAGGCTCTAGACCCTTCCAGAGCTGAGATATCGGACGTCAAAGTTTTGACCTGTAAAAAAAACATAAGGGGTAACACTGTCGTTTTTGGCCAAAATTTTGACCCCCTCCGATCTTCTTGAAACTCTGGATTCTGACAGGGGGCCACGAGACTTCGACCAGCGCGCAAAAATGGAGGCTCTAGACCCTTCCAGAGCCGAGATATCAGACGTCAAAGTTTTGACCTGAAAAAAAACATAAGGGGTAACATTGTCGTTTTTGGCCGAAATTTTGACCCCCTCCGATCTTCTTGAAACTCTGGATTCTGACAGAGGGCCACGAGACTTCGACCAGCGCGCAAAAATGGAGGTTCTAGACCCTTCCAGAGCCGAGATATCGGACGTCAAAGTTTTGACCTGAAAAAAAAACATAAGGGGTAACACTGTCGTTTTTGGCCGAAATTTTGACCCCCTCCGATCTTCTTGAAACTCTGGATTCTGACAGAGGGCCACGAGACTTCGACCAGCGCGCAAAAATGGAGGCTCTAGACCCTTCCAGAGCCGAGATATCGGACGTCAAAGTTTTGACCTGAAAAAAAAAACATAAGGGGTAACACTGTCGTTTTTGGCCGAAATTTTGACCCCCTCCGATCTTCTTGAAACTCTGGATTCTGACAGAGGGCCACGAGACTTCGATCAGCGCGCAAAAATGGAGGCTCTAGACCCTTCCAGAGCCGAGATATCAGACGTCAAAGTTTTGACCTGAAAAAAAAACATAAGGGGTAACACTGTCGTTTTTGGCCGAAATTTTGACCCCCTCCGATCTTCTTGAAACTCTGGATTCTGACAGAGGGCCACGAGACTTCGACCAGCGCGCAAAAATGGAGGTTCTAGACCCTTCCAGAGCCGAGATATCAGACGACAAAGTTTTGACCTGAAAAAAAAACATAAGGGGTAACACTGTCGTTTTTGGCCGAAATTTTGACCCCCTCCGATCTTCTTGAAACTCTGGATTCTGACAGAGGGCCACGAGACTTCGACCAGCGCGCAAAAATGGTGGCTCTAGACCCTTCCAGAGCCGAGATATCAGACGTCAAAGTTTTGACCTGAAAAAAAAAACATAAGGGGTAACATTGTCGTTTTTGGCCGAAATTTTGACCCCCTCCGATCTTCTTGAAACTCTGGATTCTGACAGAGGGCCACGAGACTTCGACCAGCGCGCAAAAATGGAGGCTCTAGACCCTTCCAGAGCCGAGATATCGGACGTCAAAGTTTTGACCTGAAAAAAAAACATAAGGGGTAACACTGTCGTTTTTGGCCGAAATTTTGACCCCCTCCGATCTTCTTGAAACTCTGGATTCTGACAGAGGGCCACGAGACTTCGATCAGCGCGCAAAAATGGAGGCTCTAGACCCTTCCAGAGCCGAGATATCAGACGTCAAAGTTTTGACCTGAAAAAAAAACAAAAGGGGTAACACTGTCGTTTTTGGCCGAAATTTTGACCCCCTCCGATCTTCTTGAAACTCTGGATTCTGACAGAGGGCCACGAGACTTCGACCAGCGCGCAAAAATGGAGGCTCTAGACCCTTCCAGAGCCGAGATATCAGACGACAAAGTTTTGACCTGAAAAAAAAACATAAGGGGTAACACTGTCGTTTTTGGCCGAAATTTTGACCCCCTCCGATCTTCTTGAAACTCTGGATTCTGACAGAGGGCCACGAGACTTCGACCAGCGCGCAAAAATGGAGGCTCTAGACCCTTCCAGAGCCGAGATATCGGACGTCAAAGTTTTGACCTGAAAAAAAAACATAAGGGGTAACACTGTCGTTTTTGGCCGAAATTTTGACCCCCTCCGATCTTCTTGAAACTCTGGATTCTGACAGAGGGCCACAAGACTTCGACCAGCGCGCAAAAATGGAGGCTCTAGACCCTTCCAGAGCCGAGATATCAGACGACAAAGTTTTGACCTGAAAAAAAAACATAAGGGGTAACACTGTCGTTTTTGGCCGAAATTTTGACCCCCTCCGATCTTCTTGAAACTCTGGATTCTGACAGAGGGCCACGAGACTTCGACCAGCGCGCAAAAATGGAGGCTCTAGACCCTTCCAGAGCTGAGATATCGGACGTCAAAGTTTTGACCTGTAAAAAAAACATAAGGGGTAACACTGTCGTTTTTGGCCAAAATTTTGACCCCCTCCGATCTTCTTGAAACTCTGGATTCTGACAGGGGGCCACGAGACTTCGACCAGCGCGCAAAAATGGAGGCTCTAGACCCTTCCAGAGCCGAGATATCAGACGTCAAAGTTTTGACCTGAAAAAAAACATAAGGGGTAACACTGTCGTTTTTGGCCGAAATTTTGACCCCCTCCGATCTTCTTGAAACTCTGGATTCTGACAGAGGGCCACGAGACTTCGACCAGCGCGCAAAAATGGAGGCTCTAGACCCTTCCAGAGCCGAGATATCAGACGACAAAGTTTTGACCTGAAAAAAAAACATAAGGGGTAACACTGTCGTTTTTGGCCGAAATTTTGACCCCCTCCGATCTTCTTGAAACTCTGGATTCTGACAGAGGGCCACGAGACTTCGACCAGCGCGCAAAAATGGAGGTTCTAGACCCTTCCAGAGCCGAGATATCGGACGTCAAAGTTTTGACCTGAAAAAAAAACATAAGGGGTAACACTGTCGTTTTTGGCCGAAATTTTGACCCCCTCCGATCTTCTTGAAACTCTGGATTCTGACAGAGGGCCACGAGACTTCGACCAGCGCGCAAAAATGGTGGCTCTAGACCCTTCCAGAGCCGAGATATCAGACGTCAAAGTTTTGACCTGAAAAAAAAAACATAAGGGGTAACATTGTCGTTTTTGGCCGAAATTTTGACCCCCTCCGATCTTCTTGAAACTCTGGATTCTGACAGAGGGCCACGAGACTTCGACCAGCGCGCAAAAATGGAGGCTCTAGACCCTTCCAGAGCCGAGATATCAGACGTCAAAGTTTTGACCTGAAAAAAAAACATAAGGGGTAACACTGTCGTTTTTGGCCGAAATTTTGACCCCCTCCGATCTTCTTGAAACTCTGGATTCTGACAGAGGGCCACGAGACTTCGACCAGCGCGCAAAAATGGAGGCTCTAGACCCTTCCAGAGCCGAGATATCAGACGACAAAGTTTTGACCTGAAAAAAAAACATAAGGGGTAACACTGTCGTTTTTGGCCGAAATTTTGACCCCCTCCGATCTTCTTGAAACTCTGGATTCTGACAGAGGGCCACGAGACTTCGACCAGCGCGCAAAAATGGAGGCTCTAGACCCTTCCAGAGCCGAGATATCGGACGTCAAAGTTTTGACCTGAAAAAAAAACATAAGGGGTAACACTGTCGTTTTTGGCCGAAATTTTGACCCCCTCCGATCTTCTTGAAACTCTGGATTCTGACAGAGGGCCACAAGACTTCGACCAGAGCGCAAAAATGGAGGCTCTAGACCCTTCCAGAGCCGAGATATCAGACGACAAAGTTTTGACCTGAAAAAAAAAACATAAGGGGTAACACTGTCGTTTTTGGCCGAAATTTTGACCCCCTCCGATCTTCTTGAAACTCTGGATTCTGACAGAGGGCCACGAGACTTCGACCAGCGCGCAAAAATGGAGGCTCTAGACCCTTCCAGAGCTGAGATATCGGACGTCAAAGTTTTGACCTGTAAAAAAAACATAAGGGGTAACACTGTCGTTTTTGCCCAAAATTTTGACCCCCTCCGATCTTCTTGAAACTCTGGATTCTGACAGGGGGCCACGAGACTTCGACCAGCGCGCAAAAATGGAGGCTCTAGACCCTTCCAGAGCCGAGATATCAGACGTCAAACTTTTGACCTGAAAAAAAAACATAAGGGGTAACACTGTCGTTTTTGGCCGAAATTTTGACCCCCTCCGATCTTCTTGAAACTCTGGATTCTGACAGAGGGCCACGAGACTTCGACCAGCGCGCAAAAATGGAGGCTCTAGACCCTTCCAGAGCCGAGATATCGGACGTCAAAGTTTTGACCTGAAAAAAAAAACGTAAGGGGTAACACTGTCGTTTTTGGCTGAAATTTTGACCCCCTCCGATCTTCTCGAAACTCTGGATTCTGACAGAGGGCCACGAGACTTCGACCAGCGCGCAAAAATGGAGGCTCTAGACCCTTCCAGAGCCGAGATATCGGACGTCAAAGTTTTGACCTGAAAAAAAAACATAAGGGGTAACATTGTCGTTTTTGGCCGAAATTTTGACCCCCTCCGATCTTCTTGAAACTCTGGATTCTGACAGAGGGCCACGAGACTTCGACCAGCGCGCAAAAATGGAGGTTCTAGACCCTTCCAGAGCCGAGATATCGGACGTCAAAGTTTTGACCTGAAAAAAAAACATAAGGGGTAACACTGTCGTTTTTTGCCGAAATTTTGACCCCCTCCGATCTTCTTGAAACTCTGGATTCTGACAGAGGGCCACGAGACTTCGACCAGCGCGCAAAAATGGAGGCTCTAGACCCTTCCAGAGCCGAGATATCGGACGTCAAAGTTTTGACCTGAAAAAAAAACATAAGGGGTAACATTGTCGTTTTTGGCCGAAATTTTGACCCCCTCCGATCTTCTTGAAACTCTGGATTCTGACAGAGGGCCACGAGACTTCGACCAGCGCGCAAAAATGGAGGCTCTAGACCCTTCCAGAGCCGAGATATCAGACGACAAAGTTTTGACCTGAAAAAAAAACATAAGGGGTAACACTGTCGTTTTGGCCGAAATTTTGACCCCCTCCGATCTTCTTGAAACTCTGGATTCTGACAGAGGGCCACGAGACTTCGACCAGCGCGCAAAAATGGAGGTTCTAGACCCTTCCAGAGCCGAGATATCGGACGTCAAAGTTTTGACCTGAAAAAAAAACATAAGGGGTAACACTGTCGTTTTTGGCCGAAATTTTGACCCCCTCCGATCTTCTTGAAACTCTGGATTCTGACAGAGGGCCACGAGACTTCGACCAGCGCGCAAAAATGGTGGCTCTAGACCCTTCCAGAGCCGAGATATCAGACGTCAAAGTTTTGACCTGAAAAAAAAAACATAAGGGGTAACATTGTCGTTTTTGGCCGAAATTTTGACCCCCTCCGATCTTCTTGAAACTCTGGATTCTGACAGAGGGCCACGAGACTTCGACCAGCGCGCAAAAATGGAGGCTCTAGACCCTTCCAGAGCCGAGATATCGGACGTCAAAGTTTTGACCTGAAAAAAAAACATAAGGGGTAACACTGTCGTTTTTGGCCGAAATTTTGACCCCCTCCGATCTTCTTGAAACTCTGGATTCTGACAGAGGGCCACGAGACTTCGATCAGCGCGCAAAAATGGAGGCTCTAGACCCTTCCAGAGCCGAGATATCAGACGTCAAAGTTTTGACCTGAAAAAAAAACATAAGGGGTAACACTGTCGTTTTTGGCCGAAATTTTGACCCCCTCCGATCTTCTTGAAACTCTGGATTCTGACAGAGGGCCACGAGACTTCGACCAGCGCGCAAAAATGGAGGCTCTAGACCCTTCCAGAGCCGAGATATCAGACGACAAAGTTTTGACCTGAAAAAAAAACATAAGGGGTAACACTGTCGTTTTTGGCCGAAATTTTGACCCCCTCCGATCTTCTTGAAACTCTGGATTCTGACAGAGGGCCACGAGACTTCGACCAGCGCGCAAAAATGGAGGCTCTAGACCCTTCCAGAGCCGAGATATCGGACGTCAAAGTTTTGACCTGAAAAAAAAACATAAGGGGTAACACTGTCGTTTTTGGCCGAAATTTTGACCCCCTCCGATCTTCTTGAAACTCTGGATTCTGACAGAGGGCCACAAGACTTCGACCAGCGCGCAAAAATGGAGGCTCTAGACCCTTCCAGAGCCGAGATATCAGACGACAAAGTTTTGACCTGAAAAAAAAACATAAGGGGTAACACTGTCGTTTTTGGCCGAAATTTTGACCCCCTCCGATCTTCTTGAAACTCTGGATTCTGACAGAGGGCCACGAGACTTCGACCAGCGCGCAAAAATGGAGGCTCTAGACCCTTCCAGAGCTGAGATATCGGACGTCAAAGTTTTGACCTGTAAAAAAAACATAAGGGGTAACACTGTCGTTTTTGGCCAAAATTTTGACCCCCTCCGATCTTCTTGAAACTCTGGATTCTGACAGGGGGCCACGAGACTTCGACCAGCGCGCAAAAATGGAGGCTCTAGACCCTTCCAGAGCCGAGATATCAGACGTCAAAGTTTTGACCTGAAAAAAAACATAAGGGGTAACATTGTCGTTTTTGGCCGAAATTTTGACCCCCTCCGATCTTCTTGAAACTCTGGATTCTGACAGAGGGCCACGAGACTTCGACCAGCGCGCAAAAATGGAGGCTCTAGACCCTTCCAGAGCCGAGATATCAGACGACAAAGTTTTGACCTGAAAAAAAAACATAAGGGGTAACACTGTCGTTTTTTGCCGAAATTTTGACCCCCTCCGATCTTCTTGAAACTCTGGATTCTGACAGAGGGCCACGAGACTTCGACCAGCGCGCAAAAATGGAGGTTCTAGACCCTTCCAGAGCCGAGATATCGGACGTCAAAGTTTTGACCTGAAAAAAAAACATAAGGGGTAACACTGTCGTTTTTGGCCGAAATTTTGACCCCCTCCGATCTTCTTGAAACTCTGGATTCTGACAGAGGGCCACGAGACTTCGACCAGCGCGCAAAAATGGTGGCTCTAGACCCTTCCAGAGCCGAGATATCAGACGTCAAAGTTTTGACCTGAAAAAAAAAACATAAGGGGTAACATTGTCGTTTTTGGCCGAAATTTTGACCCCCTCCGATCTTCTTGAAACTCTGGATTCTGACAGAGGGCCACGAGACTTCGACCAGCGCGCAAAAATGGAGGCTCTAGACCCTTCCAGAGCCGAGATATCGGACGTCAAAGTTTTGACCTGAAAAAAAAACATAAGGGGTAACACTGTCGTTTTTGGCCGAAATTTTGACCCCCTCCGATCTTCTTGAAACTCTGGATTCTGACAGAGGGCCACGAGACTTCGATCAGCGCGCAAAAATGGAGGCTCTAGACCCTTCCAGAGCCGAGATATCAGACGTCAAAGTTTTGACCTGAAAAAAAAACATAAGGGGTAACACTGTCGTTTTTGGCCGAAATTTTGACCCCCTCCGATCTTCTTGAAACTCTGGATTCTGACAGAGGGCCACGAGACTTCGACCAGCGCGCAAAAATGGAGGCTCTAGACCCTTCCAGAGCCGAGATATCAGACGACAAAGTTTTGACCTGAAAAAAAAACATAAGGGGTAACACTGTCGTTTTTGGCCGAAATTTTGACCCCCTCCGATCTTCTTGAAACTCTGGATTCTGACAGAGGGCCACGAGACTTCGACCAGCGCGCAAAAATGGAGGCTCTAGACCCTTCCAGAGCCGAGATATCGGACGTCAAAGTTTTGACCTGAAAAAAAAACATAAGGGGTAACACTGTCGTTTTTGGCCGAAATTTTGACCCCCTCCGATCTTCTTGAAACTCTGGATTCTGACAGAGGGCCACAAGACTTCGACCAGCGCGCAAAAATGGAGGCTCTAGACCCTTCCAGAGCCGAGATATCAGACGACAAAGTTTTGACCTGAAAAAAAAACATAAGGGGTAACACTGTCGTTTTTGGCCGAAATTTTGACCCCCTCCGATCTTCTTGAAACTCTGGATTCTGACAGAGGGCCACGAGACTTCGACCAGCGCGCAAAAATGGAGGCTCTAGACCCTTCCAGAGCTGAGATATCGGACGTCAAAGTTTTGACCTGTAAAAAAAACATAAGGGGTAACACTGTCGTTTTTGCCCAAAATTTTGACCCCCTCCGATCTTCTTGAAACTCTGGATTCTGACAGGGGGCCACGAGACTTCGACCAGCGCGCAAAAATGGAGGCTCTAGACCCTTCCAGAGCCGAGATATCAGACGTCAAACTTTTGACCTGAAAAAAAAACATAAGGGGTAACACTGTCGTTTTTGGCCGAAATTTTGACCCCCTCCGATCTTCTTGAAACTCTGGATTCTGACAGAGGGCCACGAGACTTCGACCAGCGCGCAAAAATGGAGGCTCTAGACCCTTCCAGAGCCGAGATATCGGACGTCAAAGTTTTGACCTGAAAAAAAAAACGTAAGGGGTAACACTGTCGTTTTTGGCTGAAATTTTGACCCCCTCCGATCTTCTCGAAACTCTGGATTCTGACAGAGGGCCACGAGACTTCGACCAGCGCGCAAAAATGGAGGCTCTAGACCCTTCCAGAGCCGAGATATCGGACGTCAAAGTTTTGACCTGAAAAAAAACCATAAGGGGTAACACTGTCGTTTTTGGCCGAAATTTTGACCCCCTCCGATCTTCTTGAAACTCTGGATTCTGACAGAGGGCCACGAGACTTCGACCAGCGCGCAAAAATGGTGGCTCTAGACCCTTCCAGAGCCGAGATATCGGACGTCAAAGTTTTGACCTGAAAAAAAAAACATAAGGGGTAACACTGTCGTTTTTGGCCGAAATTTTGACCCCCTCCGATCTTCTTGAAACTCTGGATTCTGACAGAGGGCCACGAGACTTCGACCAGCGCGCAAAAATGGAGGCTCTAGACCCTTCCAGAGCCGAGATATCGGACGTCAAAGTTTTGACCTGAAAAAAAAACATAAGGGGTAACACTGTCGTTTTTGGCCGAAATTTTGACCCCCTCCGATCTTCTTGAAACTCTGGATTCTGACAGAGGGCCACGAGACTTCGACCAGCGCGCAAAAATGGAGGCTCTAGACCCTTCCAGAGCCGAGATATCAGACGACAAAGTTTTGACCTGAAAAAAAAACATAAGGGGTAACACTGTCGTTTTTGGCCGAAATTTTGACCCCCTCCGATCTTCTTGAAACTCTGGATTCTGACAGAGGGCCACGAGACTTCGACCAGCGCGCAAAAATGGAGGTTCTAGACCCTTCCAGAGCCGAGATATCGGACGTCAAAGTTTTGACCTGAAAAAAAAACATAAGGGGTAACACTGTCGTTTTTGGCCGAAATTTTGACCCCCTCCGATCTTCTTGAAACTCTGGATTCTGACAGAGGGCCACGAGACTTCGACCAGCGCGCAAAAATTGTGGCTCTAGACCCTTCCAGAGCCGAGATATCAGACGTCAAAGTTTTGACCTGGAAAAAAAAAACATAAGGGGTAACATTGTCGTTTTTGGCCGAAATTTTGACCCCCTCCGATCTTCTTGAAACTCTGGATTCTGACAGAGGGCCACGAGACTTCGACCAGCGCGCAAAAATGGAGGCTCTAGACCCTTCCAGAGCCGAGATATCGGACGTCAAAGTTTTGACCTGAAAAAAAAACATAAGGGGTAACACTGTCGTTTTTGGCCGAAATTCTGACCCCCTCCGATCTTCTTGAAACTCTGGATTCTGACAGAGGGCCACGAGACTTCGACCAGCGCGCAAAAATGGAGGCTCTAGACCCTTCCAGAGCCGAGATATCAGACGTCAAAGTTTTGACCTGAAAAAAAACATAAGGGGTAACACTGTCGTTTTTGGCCGAAATTTTGACCCCCTCCGATCTTCTTGAAACTCTGGATTCTGACAGAGGGCCACGAGACTTCGACCAGCGCGCAAAAATGGAGGCTCTAGACCCTTCCAGAGCCGAGATATCGGACGTCAAAGTTTTGACCTGAAAAAAAAAACATAAGGGGTAACACTGTCGTTTTTGGCCGAAATTTTGACCCCCTCCGATCTTCTTGAAACTCTGGATTCTGACAGAGGGCCACGAGACTTCGACCAGCGCGCAAAAATGGAGGCTCTAGACCCTTCCAGAGCCGAGATATCGGACGTCAAAGTTTTGACCTGAAAAAAAAAACATAAGGGGTAACACTGTCGTTTTTGGCCGAAATTTTGACCCCCTCCGATCTTCTTGAAACTCTGGATTCTGACAGAGGGCCCCAAGACTTCGATCAGCGCGCAAAAATGGAGGCTCTAGACCCTTCCAGAGCCGAGATATCGGACGTCAAAGTTTTGACCTGAAAAAAAAAACATAAGGGGTAACACTGTCGTTTTGGCCGAAATTTTGACCCCCTCCGATCTTCTTGAAACTCTGGATTCTGACAGAGGGCCACGAGACTTCGACCAGAGCGCAAAAATGGAGGCTCTAGAACCTTCCAGAGCCGAGATATCGGACGTCAAAGTTTTGACCTGAAAAAAAAACATAAGGGGTAACACTGTCGTTTTTGGCCGAAATTTTGACCCCCTCCGATCTTCTTGAAACTCTGGATTCTGACAGAGGGCCACGAGACTTCGACCAGCGCGCAAAAATGGAGGCTCTAGACCCTTCCAGAGCCGAGATATCGGACGTCAAAGTTTTGACCCGAAAAAAAAACATAAGGGGTAACACTGTCGTTTTTGGCCAAAATTTTGACCCCCTCCGATCTTCTTGAAACTCTGGATTCTGGCAGAGGGCCACGAGATTTCGACCAGCGCGCAAAAATGGAGGCTCTAGACCCTTCCAGAGCCGAGATATCAGACGTCAAACTTTTGACCTGAAAAAAAACATAAGGGGTAACACTGTCGTTTTTGGCCGAAATTTTGACCCCCTCCGATCTTCTTGAAACTCTGGATTCTGACAGAGGGCCACGAGACTTCGACCAGCGCGCAAAAATGGAGGCTCTAGACCCTTCCAGAGCCGAGATATCAGACGTCAAAGTTTTGACCTGAAAAAAAAACATAAGGGGTAACACTGTCGTTTTTGGCCGAAATTTTGACCCCCTCCGATCTTCTTGAAACTCTGGATTCTGACAGAGGGCCACGAGACTTCGACCAGCGCGCAAAAATGGAGGCTCTAGACCCTTCCAGAGCCGAGATATCGGACGTCAAAGTTTTGACCTGAAAAAAAAACATAAGGGGTAACACTGTCGTTTTTGGCCGAAATTTTGACCCCCTCCGATCTTCTTGAAACTCTGGATTCTGACAGAGGGCCACGAGACTTCGACCAGAGCGCAAAAATGGAGGCTCTAGAACCTTCCAGAGGCGAGATATCGGACGTCAAAGTTTTGACCTGAAAAAAAAACATAAGGGGTAACACTGTCGTTTTTGGCCGAAATTTTGACCCCCTCCGATCTTCTTGAAACTCTGGATTCTGACAGAGGGCCACGAGACTTCGACCAGCGCGCAAAAATGGAGGCTCTAGACCCTTCCAGAGCCGAGATATCAGACGTCAAACTTTTGACCTGAAAAAAAAAACATAAGGGGTAACACTGTCGTTTTTGGCCGAAATTTTGACCCCCTCCGATCTTCTTGAAACTCTGGATTCTGACAGAGGGCCACGAGACTTCGACCAGCGCGCAAAAATGGAGGCTCTAGACCCTTCCAGAGCCGAGATATCAGACGTCAAAGTTTTGACCTGAAAAAAAAACATAAGGGGTAACACTGTCGTTTTTGGCCGAAATTTTGACCACCTCCGATCTTCTTGAAACTCTGGATTCTGACAGAGGGCCACGAGACTTCGACCAGCGCGCAAAAATGGAGGCTCTAGACCCTTCCAGAGCCGAGATATCAGACGTCAAAGTTTTGACCTGGAAAAAAAAAACATAAGGGGTAACACTGACGTTTTTGGCCGAAATTTTGAACCCCTCCGATCTTCTTGAAACTCTGGATTCTGACAGAGGGCCACGAGACTTCGACCAGCGCGCAAAAATGGAGGCTCTAGACCCTTCCAGAGCCGAGATATCGGACGTCAAAGTTTTGACCCGAAAAAAAAAACATAAGGGGTAACACTGTCGTTTTTGGCCGAAATTTTGACCCCCTCCGATCTTCTTGAAACTCTGGATTCTGACAGAGGGCCACGAGATTTCGACCAGCGCGCAAAAATGGAGGCTCTAGACCCTTCCAGAGCCGAGATATCAGACGTCAAACTTTTGACCTGAAAAAAAACATAAGGGGTAACACTGTCGTTTTTGGCCGAAATTTTGACCCCCTCCGATCTTCTTGAAACTCTGGATTCTGACAGAGGGCCACGAGACTTCGACCAGCGCGCAAAAATGGAGGCTCTAGACCCTTCCAGAGCCGAGATATCAGACGTCAAAGTTTTGACCTGAAAAAAAAACATAAGGGGTAACACTGTCGTTTTTGGCCGAAATTTTGACCCCCTCCGATCTTCTTGAAACTCTGGATTCTGACAGAGGGCCACGAGACTTCGACCAGCGCGCAAAAATGGAGGCTCTAGACCCTTCCAGAGCCGAGATATCGGACGTCAAAGTTTTGACCTGAAAAAAAAACATAAGGGGTAACACTGTCGTTTTTGGCCGAAATTTTGACCCCCTCCGATCTTCTTGAAACTCTGGATTCTGACAGAGGGCCACGAGACTTCGACCAGCGCGCAAAAATGGTGGCTCTAGACCCTTCCAGAGCCGAGATATCAGACGTCAAAGTTTTGACCTGAAAAAAAAACATAAGGGGTAACACTGTCGTTTTTGGCCGAAATTTTGACCCCCTCCGATCTTCTTGAAACTCTGGATTCTGACAGAGGGCCACGAGACTTCGACCAGCGCGCTAAAATGGAGGCTCTAGACCCTTCCAGAGCTGAGATATCGGACGTCAAAGTTTTGACCTGAAAAAAAAAACATAAGGGGTAACACTGTCGTTTTTGGCCGAAATTTTGACCCCCTCCGATCTTCTTGAAACTCTGGATTCTGACAGAGGGCCACGAGACTTCGACCAGCGCGCAAAAATGGAGGCTCTAGACCCTTCCAGAGCCGAGATATCAGACGACAAAGTTTTGACCTGAAAAAAAAACATAAGGGGTAACACTGTCGTTTTTGGACGAAATTTTGACCCCCTCCGATCTTCTTGAAACTCTGGATTCTGGCAGAGGGCCACGAGACTTCGACCAGCGCGCAAAAATGGAGGCTCTAGACCCTTCCAGAGACGAGATACCGGACGTCAAAGTTTTGACCTGAAAAAAAAAACATAAGGGGTAACACTGTCGTTTTTGGCCGAAATTTTGACCCCCTCCGATCTTCTTGAAACCCTGGATTCTGACAGAGGGCCACGAGACTTCAACCAGCGCACAAAAATGGAGGCTCTAGACCCTTCCAGAGCCGAGATATCGGACATCAAAGTTTTGACCTGAAAAAAAAACATAAGGGGTAACACTGTCGTTTTTGGCCGAAATTTTGACCCCCTCCGATCTTCTTGAAACTCTGGATTCTGACAGAGGGCCACGAGACTTCGACCAGCGCGCAAAAATGGAGGCTCTAGACCCTTCCAGAGCCGAGATATCGGACGTCAACGTTTTGACCTGAAAAAAAAACATAAGGGGTAACACTGTCGTTTTTGGCCGAAATTTTGACCCCCTCCGATCTTCTTGAAACTCTGGATTCTGACAGAGGGCCACGAGACTTCGACCAGCGCGCAAAAATGGAGGCTCTAGACCCTTCCAGAGCCGAGATATCAGACGTCAAAGTTTTGACCTGGAAAAAAAAACATAAGGGGTAACATTGTCGTTTTTGGCCGAAATTTTAAACCCCTCCGATCTTCTTGAAACTCTGGATTCTGACAAAGGGCCACGAGACTTCGACCAGCGCGCAAAAATGGAGGCTCTAGACCCTTCCAGAGCCGAGATATCAGACGTCAAAGTTTTGACCTGAAAAAAAAACATAAGGGGTAACACTGTCGTTTTTGGTCGAAATTTTGACCCCCTCCGATCTTCTTGAAACTCTGGATTCTGACAGAGGGCCACGAGACTTCGACCAGCGCGCAAAAATGGAGGCTCTAGACCTTTCCAGAGCCGAGATATCGGACGTCAAAGTTTTGACCTGAAAAAAAAACATAAGGGGTAACACTGTCGTTTTTGGCCGAAATTTTGACCCCCTCCGATCTTCTTGAAACTCTGGATTCTGACAGGGGGCCACGAGACTTCGACCAGCGCGCAAAAATGGAGGCTCTAGACCCTTCCAGAGCCGAGATATCAGACGTCAAACTTTTGACCTGAAAAAAAAACATAAGGGGTAACACTGTCGTTTTTGGCCGAAATTTTGACCCCCTCCGATCTTCTTGAAACTCTGGATTCTGACAGAGGGTCACGAGACTTCGACCAGCGCGCAAAAATGGAGGCTCTAGACCCTTCCAGAGCCGAGATATCGGACGTCAAAGTTTTGACCTGAAAAAAAAACATAAGGGGTAACACTGTCGTTTTTGGCCGAAATTTTGACCCCCTCCGATCTTCTTGAAACTCTGGATTCTGATAGAGGGCCACGAGACTTCGACCAGCGCACAAAAATGGAGGCTCTAGACCCTTCCAGAGCCGAGATATCGGACGTCAAAGTTTTGACCTGAAAAAAAAAAACATAAGGGGTAACACTGTCGTTTTTGGCCGAAATTTTGACCCCCTCCGATCTTCTTGAAACTCTGGATTCTGACAGAGGGCCACGAGACTTCGACCAGCGCGCAAAAATGGAGGCTCTAGACCCTTCCAGAGCCGAGATATCGGACGTCAAAGTTTTGCCCTGAAAAAAAAAAACATAAGGGGTAACACTGTCGTTTTTGGCCGAAATTTTGACCCCCTCCGATCTTCTTGAAACTCTGGATTCTGACAGAGGGCCACGAGACTTCGACCAGCACGCAAAAATGGAGGCTCTAGACCCTTCCAGAGCCGAGATATCAGACGACAAAGTTTTGACCTGAAAAAAAAACATAAGGGGTAACACTGTCGTTTTTGGACGAAATTTTGACCCCCTCCGATCTTCTTGAAACTCTGGATTCTGGCAGAGGGCCACGAGACTTCGACCAGCGCGCAAAAATGGAGGCTCTAGACCCTTCCAGAGACGAGATACCGGACGTCAAAGTTTTGACCTGAAAAAAAAAACATAAGGGGTAACACTGTCGTTTTTGGCCGAAATTTTGACCCCCTCCGATCTTCTTGAAACTCTGGATTCTGACAGAGGGCCACGAGACTTCGACCAGCGCGCAAAAATGGAGGCTCTAGACCCTTCCAGAGCCGAGATATCGGACGTCAACGTTTTGACCTGAAAAAAAACATAAGGGGTAACACTGTCGTTTTTGGCCGAAATTTTGACCCCCTCCGATCTTCTTGAAACTCTGGATTCTGACAGAGGGCCACGAGACTTCGACCAGCGCGCAAAAATGGAGGCTCTAGACCCTTCCAGAGCCGAGATATCAGACGACAAAGTTTTGACCTGAAAAAAAAACATAAGGGGTAACACTGTCGTTTTTTGCCGAAATTTTGACCCCCTCCGATCTTCTTGAAACTCTGGATTCTGACAGAGGGCCACGAGACTTCGACCAGCGCGCAAAAATGGTGGCTCTAGACCCTTCCAGAGCCGAGATATCAGACGTCAAAGTTTTGACCTGGAAAAAAAAACATAAGGGGTAACATTGTCGTTTTTGGCCGAAATTTTGAACCCCTCCGATCTTCTTGAAACTCTGGATTCTGACAAAGGGCCACGAGACTTCGACCAGCGCGCAAAAATGGAGGCTCTAGACCCTTCCAGAGCCGAGATATCAGACGTCAAAGTTTTGACCTGAAAAAAAAACATAAGGGGTAACACTGTCGTTTTTGGTCGAAATTTTGACCCCCTCCGATCTTCTTGAAACTCTGGATTCTGACAGAGGGCCACGAGACTTCGACCAGCGCGCAAAAATGGAGGCTCTAGACCTTTCCAGAGCCGAGATATCGGACGTCAAAGTTTTGACCTGAAAAAAAAACATAAGGGGTAACACTGTCGTTTTTGGCCGAAATTTTGACCCCCTCCGATCTTCTTGAAACTCTGGATTCTGACAGGGGGCCACGAGACTTCGACCAGCGCGCAAAAATGGAGGCTCTAGACCCTTCCAGAGCCGAGATATCAGACGTCAAACTTTTGACCTGAAAAAAAAACATAAGGGGTAACACTGTCGTTTTTGGCCGAAATTTTGACCCCCTCCGATCTTCTTGAAACTCTGGATTCTGACAGAGGGTCACGAGACTTCGACCAGCGCGCAAAAATGGAGGCTCTAGACGCTTCCAGAGCCGAGATATCGGACGTCAAAGTTTTGACCTGAAAAAAAAAACATAAGGGGTAACACTGTCGTTTTTGGCCGAAATTTTGACCCCCTCCGATCTTCTTGAAACTCTGGATTCTGATAGAGGGCCACGAGACTTCGACCAGCGCACAAAAATGGAGGCTCTAGACCCTTCCAGAGCCGAGATATCGGACGTCAAAGTTTTGACCTGAAAAAAAAAAACATAAGGGGTAACACTGTTGTTTTTGGCCGAAATTTTGACCCCCTCCGATCTTCTTGAAACTCTGGATTCTGACAGAGGGCCACGAGACTTCGACCAGCGCGCAAAAATGGAGGCTCTAGACCCTTCCAGAGCCGAGATATCGGACGTCAAAGTTTTGACCTGAAAAAAAAAAACATAAGGGGTAACACTGTTGTTTTTGGCCGAAATTTTGACCCCCTCCGATCTTCTTGAAACTCTGGATTCTGACAGAGGGCCACGAGACTTCGACCAGCGCGCAAAAATGGAGGCTCTAGACGCTTCCAGAGCCGAGATATCGGACGTCAAAGTTTTGACCTGAAAAAAAAAACATAAGGGGTAACACTGTCGTTTTTGGCCGAAATTTTGACCCCCTCCGATCTTCTTGAAACTCTGGATTCTGATAGAGGGCCACGAGACTTCGACCAGCGCACAAAAATGGAGGCTCTAGACCCTTCCAGAGCCGAGATATCGGACGTCAAAGTTTTGACCTGAAAAAAAAAAACATAAGGGGTAACACTGTTGTTTTTGGCCGAAATTTTGACCCCCTCCGATCTTCTTGAAACTCTGGATTCTGACAGAGGGCCACGAGACTTCGACCAGCGCGCAAAAATGGAGGCTCTAGACCCTTCCAGAGCCGAGATATCAGACGTCAAAGTTTTGACCGGAAAAAAAAACATAAGGGGTAACACTGTCGTTTTTGGCCGAAATTTTGACCCCCTCCGATCTTCTTGAAACTCTGGATTCTGACAGAGGGCCACGAGACTTCGACCAGCGCGCAAAAATGGAGGTTCTAGACCCTTCCAGAGCCGAGATATCGGACGTCAAAGTTTTGACCTGAAAAAAAAAACATAAGGGGTAACACTGTCGTTTTTGGCCGAAATTTTGACCCCCTCCGATCTTCTTGAAACTCTGGATTCTGACAGAGGGCCACGAGACTTCGACCAGCGCGCAAAAATGGAGGCTCTAGACCTTTCCAGAGCAGAGATATCATACGACAAAGTTTTGACCTGAAAAAAAAACATAAGGGGTAACACTGTCATTTTTGGCCGAAATTTTGACCCCCTCCGATCTTCTTGAAACTCTGGATTCTGACAGAGGGCCACGAGACTTCGACCAGCGCGCAAAAATGGAGGTTCTAGACCCTTCCAGAGCCGAGATATCGGACGTCAAAGTTTTGACCTGAAAAAAAAAACATAAGGGGTAACACTGTCGTTTTTGGCCGAAATTTTGACCCCCTCCGATCTTCTTGAAACTCTGGATTCTGACAGAGGGCCACGAGACTTCGACCAGCGCGCAAAAATGGAGGCTCTAGACCCTTCCAGAGCCGAGATATCAGACGTCAAAGTTTTGACCTGAAAAAAAAAACATAAGGGGTAACACTGTCGTTTTTGTCCGAAATTTTGACCCCCTCCGATCTTCTTGAAACTCTGGCTTCTAAAAGAGGGCCACGAGACTTCGACCAGCGTGCAAAAATGGAGGCTCTAGACCCTTCCAGAGCCGAGATATTGGACGTCAAAGTTTTGACCCGAAAAAAAACATAAGGGGTAACACTGTCATTTTTTTTTTTGGCTGAAATTTTGACCCCCTCCGATCTTCTTGAAACTCTGGATTCTGACAGCGGGCCACGAGACTTCGACCAGCGCGCAAAAATGGAGGCTCTAGACCCTTCCAGAGCCGAGATATCGGACGTCAAAGTTTTGACCCGAAAAAAAAACATAAGGGGTAACACTGTCGTTTTTGGCCGAAATTTTGACCCCCTCCGATCTTCTTGAAACTCTGGATTCTGACAGAGGGCCACGAGACTTCGACCAGCGCGCAAAAATGGAGGCTCTAGACCCTTCCAGAGCCGAGATATCGGACGTCAAAGTTTTGACCTGAAAAAAAAACATAAGGGGTAACACTGTCGTTTTTGGCCGAAATTTTGACCCCCTCCGATCTTCTTGAAACTCTGGATTCTGACAGAGGGCCACGAGACTTCGACCAGCGCGCAAAAATGGAGGCTCTAGACCCTTCCAGAGCCGAAATATCGGACGTCAAAGTTTTGACCCGAAAAAAAAACATAAGGGGTAACACTGTCGTTTTTGGCAGAAATTTTGACCCCCTCCAATCTTCTTGAAACTCTGGATTCTGACAGAGGGCCACGAGACTTCGACCAGCGCGCAAAAATGGAGGCTCTAGACCCTTCCAGAGCCGAAATATCGGACGTCAAAGTTTTGACCCGAAAAAAAAACATAAGGGGTAACACTGTCGTTTTTGGCAGAAATTTTGACCCCCTCCAATCTTCTTGAAACTCTGGATTCTGACAGAGGGCCACGAGACTTCGACCAGCGCGCAAAAATGGAGGCTCTAGACCCTTCCAGAGCCGAGATATCGGACGTCAAAGTTTTGACCTGAAAAAAAACCATAAGGGGTAACACTGTCGTTTTTGGCAGAAATTTTGACCCCCTCCGATCTTCTTGAAACTCTGGATTCTGACAGAGGGCCACGAGACTTCGACCAGCACGCAAAAATGGAGGCTCTAGACCCTTCCAGAGCCGAGATATCGGACGTCAAAGTTTTGACCTGAAAAAAAAACATAAGGGGTAACACTGTCGTTTTTGGCCGAAATTTTGACCCCCTCCGATCTTCTTGAAACTCTGGATTCTGACAGAGGGCCACGAGACTTCGACCAGCGCGCAAAAATGGAGGCTCTAGACCCTTCCAGAGCCGAGATATCGGACGACAAAGTTTTGACCTGAAACAAAAACATAAGGGGTAACACTGTCGTTTTTGGACGAAATTTTGACCCCCTCCGATCTTCTTGAAACTCTGGATTCTGACAGAGGGCCACGAGACTTCGACCAGCGCGCAAAAATGGAGGCTCTAGACCCTTCCAGAGCCGAGATATCGGACGTCAAAGTTTTGACCTGAAAAAAAAACATAAGGGGTAACACTGTCGTTTTTGGCCGAAATTTTGACCCCCTCCAATCTTCTTGAAACTCTGGATTCTGACAGAGGGCCACGAGACTTCGACCAGCGCGCAAAAATGGAGGCTCTAGACCCTTCAGAGCCGAGATATCAGACGACAAAGTTTTGACCTGAAAAAAAAAACATAAGGGGTAACACTGTCGTTTTTGGCCGAAATTTTGACCCCCTCCGATCTTCTTGAAACTCTGGATTCTGACAGAGGGCCACGAGACTTCGACCAGCGCGCAAAAATGGAGGCTCTAGACCCTTCCAGAGCCGAGATATCAGACGTCAAAGTTTTGACCTGAAAAAAAAACATAAGGGGTAACACTGTCGTTTTTGTCCGAAATTTTGACCCCCTCCGATCTTCTTGAAACTCTGGCTTCTAAAAGAGGGCCACGAGACTTCGACCAGCGTGCAAAAATGGAGGCTCTAGACCCTTCCAGAGCCGAGATATTGGACGTCAAAGTTTTGACCCGAAAAAAAACATAAGGGGTAACACTGTCATTTTTTTTTTTTGGCTGAAATTTTGACCCCCTCCGATCTTCTTGAAACTCTGGATTCTGACAGCGGGCCACGAGACTTCGACCAGCGCGCAAAAATGGAGGCTCTAGACCCTTCCAGAGCCGAGATATCAGACGTCAAAGTTTTGACCTGAAAAAAAAACATAAGGGGTAACACTGTCGTTTTTGGCCGAAATTTTGACCCCCTCCGATCTTCTTGAAACTCTGGATTCTGACAGAGGGCCACGAGACTTCGACCAGCGCGCAAAAATGGAGGCTCTAGACCTTTCCAGAGCAGAGATATCATACGACAAAGTTTTGACCTGAAAAAAAAACATAAGGGGTAACACTGTCGTTTTTGGCCGAAATTTTGACCCCCTCCGATCTTCATGAAACTCTGGATTCTGACAGAGCGCCACGAGACTTCGACCAGCGCGCAAAAATGGAGGCTCTAGATCCTTCCAGATCCGAGATATCAGACGACAAAGTTTTGACCTGAAAAAAAAACATAAGGGGTAACACTGTCGTTTTTGGCCGAAATTTTGACCCCCTCCGATCTTCTTGAAGCTCTGGATTCTGACAGAGGGCCACGAGACTTCGACCAGCGTGCAAAAATGGAGGCTCTAGACCCTTCCAGAGCCGAGATATCAGACGTCAAAGTTTTGACCGGAAAAAAAAACATAAGGGGTAACACTGTCGTTTTTGGCCGAAATTTTGACCCCCTCCGATCTTCTTGAAACTCTGGATTCTGACAGAGGGCCACGAGACTTCGACCAGCGCGCAAAAATGGAGGCTCTAGACCCTTCCAGAGCCGAGATATCGGACGTCAAAGTTTTGACCTGAAAAAAAAAACATAAGGGGTAACACTGTCGTTTTTGTCCGAAATTTTGACCCCCTCCGATCTTCTTGAAACTCTGGCTTCTAAAAGAGGGCCACGAGACTTCGACCAGCGTGCAAAAATGGAGGCTCTAGACCCTTCCAGAGCCGAGATATTGGACGTCAAAGTTTTGACCCGAAAAAAAACATAAGGGGTAACACTGTCATTTTTTTTTTTTTGGCTGAAATTTTGACCCCCTCCGATCTTCTTGAAACTCTGGATTCTGACAGCGGGCCACGAGACTTCGACCAGCGCGCAAAAATGGAGGCTCTAGACCCTTCCAGAGCCGAGATATCGGACGTCAAAGTTTTGACCCGAAAAAAAAACATAAGGGGTAACACTGTCGTTTTTGGCCGAAATTTTGACCCCCTCCGATCTTCTTGAAACTCTGGATTCTGACAGAGGGCCACGAGACTTCGACCAGCGCGCAAAAATGGAGGCTCTAGACCCTTCCAGAGCCGAGATATCGGACGTCAAAGTTTTGACCTGAAAAAAAAACATAAGGGGTAACACTGTCGTTTTTGGCCGAAATTTTGACCCCCTCCGATCTTCTTGAAACTCTGGATTCTGACAGAGGGCCACGAGACTTCGACCAGCGCGCAAAAATGGAGGCTCTAGACCCTTCCAGAGCAGAGATATCGGACGTCAAAGTTTTGACTGGAAAAAAAAACATAAGGGGTAAGACTGTCGTTTTTGGCCGAAATTTTGACCCCCTCCAATCTTCTTGAAACTCTGGATTCTGACAGAGGGCCACGAGACTTCGACCAGCGCGCAAAAATGGAGGCTCTAGACCCTTCCAGAGCCGAGATATCGGACGTCAAAGTTTTGACCTGAAAAAAAAACATAAGGGGTAACACTGTCGTTTTTGGCAGAAATTTTGACCCCCTCCGATCTTCTTGAAACTCTGGATTCTGACAGAGGGCCACGAGACTTCGACCAGCACGCAAAAATGGAGGCTCTAGACCCTTCCAGAGCCGAGATATCGGACGTCAAAGTTTTGACCTGAAAAAAAAACATAAGGGGTAACACTGTCGTTTTTGGCCGAAATTTTGACCCCCTCCGATCTTCTTGAAACTCTGGATTCTGACAGAGGGCCACGAGACTTCGACCAGCGCGCAAAAATGGAGGCTCTAGACCCTTCCAGAGCCGAGATATCAGACGACAAAGTTTTGACCCGAAAAAAAACATAAGGGGTAACATTGTCGTTTTTGGCCGAAATTTTAAACCCCTCCGATCTTCTTGAAACTCTGGATTCTGACAAAGGGCCACGAGACTTCGACCAGCGCGCAAAAATGGAGGCTCTAGACCCTTCCAGAGCCGAGATATCAGACGTCAAAGTTTTGACCTGAAAAAAAAACATAAGGGGTAACACTGTCGTTTTTGGTCGAAATTTTGACCCCCTCCGATCTTCTTGAAACTCTGGATTCTGACAGAGGGCCACGAGACTTCGACCAGCGCGCAAAAATGGAGGCTCTAGACCTTTCCAGAGCCGAGATATCGGACGTCAAAGTTTTGACCTGAAAAAAAAACATAAGGGGTAACACTGTCGTTTTTGGCCGAAATTTTGACCCCCTCCGATCTTCTTGAAACTCTGGATTCTGACAGGGGGCCACGAGACTTCGACCAGCGCGCAAAAATGGAGGCTCTAGACCCTTCCAGAGCCGAGATATCAGACGTCAAACTTTTGACCTGAAAAAAAAACATAAGGGGTAACACTGTCGTTTTTGGCCGAAATTTTGACCCCCTCCGATCTTCTTGAAACTCTGGATTCTGACAGAGGGTCACGAGACTTCGACCAGCGCGCAAAAATGGAGGCTCTAGACCCTTCCAGAGCCGAGATATCGGACGTCAAAGTTTTGACCTGAAAAAAAAACATAAGGGGTAACACTGTCGTTTTTGGCCGAAATTTTGACCCCCTCCGATCTTCTTGAAACTCTGGATTCTGATAGAGGGCCACGAGACTTCGACCAGCGCACAAAAATGGAGGCTCTAGACCCTTCCAGAGCCGAGATATCGGACGTCAAAGTTTTGACCTGAAAAAAAAAAACATAAGGGGTAACACTGTCGTTTTTGGCCGAAATTTTGACCCCCTCCGATCTTCTTGAAACTCTGGATTCTGACAGAGGGCCACGAGACTTCGACCAGCGCGCAAAAATGGAGGCTCTAGACCCTTCCAGAGCCGAGATATCGGACGTCAAAGTTTTGCCCTGAAAAAAAAAAACATAAGGGGTAACACTGTCGTTTTTGGCCGAAATTTTGACCCCCTCCGATCTTCTTGAAACTCTGGATTCTGACAGAGGGCCACGAGACTTCGACCAGCACGCAAAAATGGAGGCTCTAGACCCTTCCAGAGCCGAGATATCAGACGACAAAGTTTTGACCTGAAAAAAAAACATAAGGGGTAACACTGTCGTTTTTGGACGAAATTTTGACCCCCTCCGATCTTCTTGAAACTCTGGATTCTGGCAGAGGGCCACGAGACTTCGACCAGCGCGCAAAAATGGAGGCTCTAGACCCTTCCAGAGACGAGATACCGGACGTCAAAGTTTTGACCTGAAAAAAAAAACATAAGGGGTAACACTGTCGTTTTTGGCCGAAATTTTGACCCCCTCCGATCTTCTTGAAACTCTGGATTCTGACAGAGGGCCACGAGACTTCGACCAGCGCGCAAAAATGGAGGCTCTAGACCCTTCCAGAGCCGAGATATCGGACGTCAACGTTTTGACCTGAAAAAAAACATAAGGGGTAACACTGTCGTTTTTGGCCGAAATTTTGACCCCCTCCGATCTTCTTGAAACTCTGGATTCTGACAGAGGGCCACGAGACTTCGACCAGCGCGCAAAAATGGAGGCTCTAGACCCTTCCAGAGCCGAGATATCAGACGACAAAGTTTTGACCTGAAAAAAAAAACATAAGGGGTAACACTGTCGTTTTTTGCCGAAATTTTGACCCCCTCCGATCTTCTTGAAACTCTGGATTCTGACAGAGGGCCACGAGACTTCGACCAGCGCGCAAAAATGGTGGCTCTAGACCCTTCCAGAGCCGAGATATCAGACGTCAAAGTTTTGACCTGGAAAAAAAAAACATAAGGGGTAACATTGTCGTTTTTGGCCGAAATTTTGACCCCCTCCGATCTTCTTGAAACTCTGGATTCTGACAAAGGGCCACGAGACTTCGACCAGCGCGCAAAAATGGAGGCTCTAGACCCTTCCAGAGCCGAGATATCAGACGAAAGTTTTGACCTGAAAAAAAAACATAAGGGGTAACACTGTCGTTTTTGGTCGAAATTTTGACCCCCTCCGATCTTCTTGAAACTCTGGATTCTGACAGAGGGCCACGAGACTTCGACCAGCGCGCAAAAATGGAGGCTCTAGACCTTTCCAGAGCCGAGATATCGGACGTCAAAGTTTTGACCTGAAAAAAAAACATAAGGGGTAACACTGTCGTTTTTGGCCGAAATTTTGACCCCCTCCGATCTTCTTGAAACTCTGGATTCTGACAGGGGGCCACGAGACTTCGACCAGCGCGCAAAAATGGAGGCTCTAGACCCTTCCAGAGCCGAGATATCAGACGTCAAACTTTTGACCTGAAAAAAAAACATAAGGGGTAACACTGTCGTTTTTGGCCGAAATTTTGACCCCCTCCGATCTTCTTGAAACTCTGGATTCTGACAGAGGGTCACGAGACTTCGACCAGCGCGCAAAAATGGAGGCTCTAGACGCTTCCAGAGCCGAGATATCGGACGTCAAAGTTTTGACCTGAAAAAAAAAACATAAGGGGTAACACTGTCGTTTTTGGCCGAAATTTTGACCCCCTCCGATCTTCTTGAAACTCTGGATTCTGATAGAGGGCCACGAGACTTCGACCAGCGCACAAAAATGGAGGCTCTAGACCCTTCCAGAGCCGAGATATCGGACGTCAAAGTTTTGACCTGAAAAAAAAAAACATAAGGGGTAACACTGTTGTTTTTGGCCGAAATTTTGACCCCCTCCGATCTTCTTGAAACTCTGGATTCTGACAGAGGGCCACGAGACTTCGACCAGCGCGCAAAAATGGAGGCTCTAGACCCTTCCAGAGCCGAGATATCGGACGTCAAAGTTTTGACCTGAAAAAAAAAAACATAAGGGGTAACACTGTTGTTTTTGGCCGAAATTTTGACCCCCTCCGATCTTCTTGAAACTCTGGATTCTGACAGAGGGCCACGAGACTTCGACCAGCGCGCAAAAATGGAGGCTCTAGACGCTTCCAGAGCCGAGATATCGGACGTCAAAGTTTTGACCTGAAAAAAAAAACATAAGGGGTAACACTGTCGTTTTTGGCCGAAATTTTGACCCCCTCCGATCTTCTTGAAACTCTGGATTCTGATAGAGGGCCACGAGACTTCGACCAGCGCACAAAAATGGAGGCTCTAGACCCTTCCAGAGCCGAGATATCGGACGTCAAAGTTTTGACCTGAAAAAAAAAAACATAAGGGGTAACACTGTTGTTTTTGGCCGAAATTTTGACCCCCTCCGATCTTCTTGAAACTCTGGATTCTGACAGAGGGCCACGAGACTTCGACCAGCGCGCAAAAATGGAGGCTCTAGACCCTTCCAGAGCCGAGATATCAGACGTCAAAGTTTTGACCGGAAAAAAAAACATAAGGGGTAACACTGTCGTTTTTGGCCGAAATTTTGACCCCCTCCGATCTTCTTGAAACTCTGGATTCTGACAGAGGGCCACGAGACTTCGACCAGCGCGCAAAAATGGAGGTTCTAGACCCTTCCAGAGCCGAGATATCGGACGTCAAAGTTTTGACCTGAAAAAAAAAACATAAGGGGTAACACTGTCGTTTTTGGCCGAAATTTTGACCCCCTCCGATCTTCTTGAAACTCTGGATTCTGACAGAGGGCCACGAGACTTCGACCAGCGCGCAAAAATGGAGGCTCTAGACCTTTCCAGAGCAGAGATATCATACGACAAAGTTTTGACCTGAAAAAAAAACATAAGGGGTAACACTGTCATTTTTGGCCGAAATTTTGACCCCCTCCGATCTTCTTGAAACTCTGGATTCTGACAGAGGGCCACGAGACTTCGACCAGCGCGCAAAAATGGAGGTTCTAGACCCTTCCAGAGCCGAGATATCGGACGTCAAAGTTTTGACCTGAAAAAAAAAACATAAGGGGTAACACTGTCGTTTTTGGCCGAAATTTTGACCCCCTCCGATCTTCTTGAAACTCTGGATTCTGACAGAGGGCCACGAGACTTCGACCAGCGCGCAAAAATGGAGGCTCTAGACCCTTCCAGAGCCGAGATATCAGACGTCAAAGTTTTGACCTGAAAAAAAAAACATAAGGGGTAACACTGTCGTTTTTGTCCGAAATTTTGACCCCCTCCGATCTTCTTGAAACTCTGGCTTCTAAAAGAGGGCCACGAGACTTCGACCAGCGTGCAAAAATGGAGGCTCTAGACCCTTCCAGAGCCGAGATATTGGACGTCAAAGTTTTGACCCGAAAAAAAACATAAGGGGTAACACTGTCATTTTTTTTTTTGGCTGAAATTTTGACCCCCTCCGATCTTCTTGAAACTCTGGATTCTGACAGCGGGCCACGAGACTTCGACCAGCGCGCAAAAATGGAGGCTCTAGACCCTTCCAGAGCCGAGATATCGGACGTCAAAGTTTTGACCCGAAAAAAAAACATAAGGGGTAACACTGTCGTTTTTGGCCGAAATTTTGACCCCCTCCGATCTTCTTGAAACTCTGGATTCTGACAGAGGGCCACGAGACTTCGACCAGCGCGCAAAAATGGAGGCTCTAGACCCTTCCAGAGCCGAGATATCGGACGTCAAAGTTTTGACCTGAAAAAAAAACATAAGGGGTAACACTGTCGTTTTTGGCCGAAATTTTGACCCCCTCCGATCTTCTTGAAACTCTGGATTCTGACAGAGGGCCACGAGACTTCGACCAGCGCGCAAAAATGGAGGCTCTAGACCCTTCCAGAGCCGAAATATCGGACGTCAAAGTTTTGACCCGAAAAAAAAACATAAGGGGTAACACTGTCGTTTTTGGCAGAAATTTTGACCCCCTCCAATCTTCTTGAAACTCTGGATTCTGACAGAGGGCCACGAGACTTCGACCAGCGCGCAAAAATGGAGGCTCTAGACCCTTCCAGAGCCGAAATATCGGACGTCAAAGTTTTGACCCGAAAAAAAAACATAAGGGGTAACACTGTCGTTTTTGGCAGAAATTTTGACCCCCTCCAATCTTCTTGAAACTCTGGATTCTGACAGAGGGCCACGAGACTTCGACCAGCGCGCAAAAATGGAGGCTCTAGACCCTTCCAGAGCCGAGATATCGGACGTCAAAGTTTTGACCTGAAAAAAAACCATAAGGGGTAACACTGTCGTTTTTGGCAGAAATTTTGACCCCCTCCGATCTTCTTGAAACTCTGGATTCTGACAGAGGGCCACGAGACTTCGACCAGCACGCAAAAATGGAGGCTCTAGACCCTTCCAGAGCCGAGATATCGGACGTCAAAGTTTTGACCTGAAAAAAAAACATAAGGGGTAACACTGTCGTTTTTGGCCGAAATTTTGACCCCCTCCGATCTTCTTGAAACTCTGGATTCTGACAGAGGGCCACGAGACTTCGACCAGCGCGCAAAAATGGAGGCTCTAGACCCTTCCAGAGCCGAGATATCGGACGACAAAGTTTTGACCTGAAACAAAAACATAAGGGGTAACACTGTCGTTTTTGGACGAAATTTTGACCCCCTCCGATCTTCTTGAAACTCTGGATTCTGACAGAGGGCCACGAGACTTCGACCAGCGCGCAAAAATGGAGGCTCTAGACCCTTCCAGAGCCGAGATATCGGACGTCAAAGTTTTGACCTGAAAAAAAAACATAAGGGGTAACACTGTCGTTTTTGGCCGAAATTTTGACCCCCTCCAATCTTCTTGAAACTCTGGATTCTGACAGAGGGCCACGAGACTTCGACCAGCGCGCAAAAATGGAGGCTCTAGACCCTTCAGAGCCGAGATATCAGACGACAAAGTTTTGACCTGAAAAAAAAAACATAAGGGGTAACACTGTCGTTTTTGGCCGAAATTTTGACCCCCTCCGATCTTCTTGAAACTCTGGATTCTGACAGAGGGCCACGAGACTTCGACCAGCGCGCAAAAATGGAGGCTCTAGACCCTTCCAGAGCCGAGATATCAGACGTCAAAGTTTTGACCTGAAAAAAAAACATAAGGGGTAACACTGTCGTTTTTGTCCGAAATTTTGACCCCCTCCGATCTTCTTGAAACTCTGGCTTCTAAAAGAGGGCCACGAGACTTCGACCAGCGTGCAAAAATGGAGGCTCTAGACCCTTCCAGAGCCGAGATATTGGACGTCAAAGTTTTGACCCGAAAAAAAACATAAGGGGTAACACTGTCATTTTTTTTTTTTGGCTGAAATTTTGACCCCCTCCGATCTTCTTGAAACTCTGGATTCTGACAGCGGGCCACGAGACTTCGACCAGCGCGCAAAAATGGAGGCTCTAGACCCTTCCAGAGCCGAGATATCAGACGTCAAAGTTTTGACCTGAAAAAAAAACATAAGGGGTAACACTGTCGTTTTTGGCCGAAATTTTGACCCCCTCCGATCTTCTTGAAACTCTGGATTCTGACAGAGGGCCACGAGACTTCGACCAGCGCGCAAAAATGGAGGCTCTAGACCTTTCCAGAGCAGAGATATCATACGACAAAGTTTTGACCTGAAAAAAAAACATAAGGGGTAACACTGTCGTTTTTGGCCGAAATTTTGACCCCCTCCGATCTTCATGAAACTCTGGATTCTGACAGAGCGCCACGAGACTTCGACCAGCGCGCAAAAATGGAGGCTCTAGATCCTTCCAGATCCGAGATATCAGACGACAAAGTTTTGACCTGAAAAAAAAACATAAGGGGTAACACTGTCGTTTTTGGCCGAAATTTTGACCCCCTCCGATCTTCTTGAAGCTCTGGATTCTGACAGAGGGCCACGAGACTTCGACCAGCGTGCAAAAATGGAGGCTCTAGACCCTTCCAGAGCCGAGATATCAGACGTCAAAGTTTTGACCGGAAAAAAAAACATAAGGGGTAACACTGTCGTTTTTGGCCGAAATTTTGACCCCCTCCGATCTTCTTGAAACTCTGGATTCTGACAGAGGGCCACGAGACTTCGACCAGCGCGCAAAAATGGAGGCTCTAGACCCTTCCAGAGCCGAGATATCGGACGTCAAAGTTTTGACCTGAAAAAAAAAACATAAGGGGTAACACTGTCGTTTTTGTCCGAAATTTTGACCCCCTCCGATCTTCTTGAAACTCTGGCTTCTAAAAGAGGGCCACGAGACTTCGACCAGCGTGCAAAAATGGAGGCTCTAGACCCTTCCAGAGCCGAGATATTGGACGTCAAAGTTTTGACCCGAAAAAAAACATAAGGGGTAACACTGTCATTTTTTTTTTTTTGGCTGAAATTTTGACCCCCTCCGATCTTCTTGAAACTCTGGATTCTGACAGCGGGCCACGAGACTTCGACCAGCGCGCAAAAATGGAGGCTCTAGACCCTTCCAGAGCCGAGATATCGGACGTCAAAGTTTTGACCCGAAAAAAAAACATAAGGGGTAACACTGTCGTTTTTGGCCGAAATTTTGACCCCCTCCGATCTTCTTGAAACTCTGGATTCTGACAGAGGGCCACGAGACTTCGACCAGCGCGCAAAAATGGAGGCTCTAGACCCTTCCAGAGCCGAGATATCGGACGTCAAAGTTTTGACCTGAAAAAAAAACATAAGGGGTAACACTGTCGTTTTTGGCCGAAATTTTGACCCCCTCCGATCTTCTTGAAACTCTGGATTCTGACAGAGGGCCACGAGACTTCGACCAGCGCGCAAAAATGGAGGCTCTAGACCCTTCCAGAGCAGAGATATCGGACGTCAAAGTTTTGACTGGAAAAAAAAACATAAGGGGTAAGACTGTCGTTTTTGGCCGAAATTTTGACCCCCTCCAATCTTCTTGAAACTCTGGATTCTGACAGAGGGCCACGAGACTTCGACCAGCGCGCAAAAATGGAGGCTCTAGACCCTTCCAGAGCCGAGATATCGGACGTCAAAGTTTTGACCTGAAAAAAAAACATAAGGGGTAACACTGTCGTTTTTGGCAGAAATTTTGACCCCCTCCGATCTTCTTGAAACTCTGGATTCTGACAGAGGGCCACGAGACTTCGACCAGCGCGCAAAAATGGAGGCTCTAGACCCTTCCAGAGCAGAGATATCGGACGTCAAAGTTTTGACTGGAAAAAAAAACATAAGGGGTAAGACTGTCGTTTTTGGCCGAAATTTTGACCCCCTCCAATCTTCTTGAAACTCTGGATTCTGACAGAGGGCCACGAGACTTCGACCAGCGCGCAAAAATGGAGGCTCTAGACCCTTCCAGAGCCGAGATATCGGACGTCAAAGTTTTGACCTGAAAAAAAAACATAAGGGGTAACACTGTCGTTTTTGGCAGAAATTTTGACCCCCTCCGATCTTCTTGAAACTCTGGATTCTGACAGAGGGCCACGAGACTTCGACCAGCACGCAAAAATGGAGGCTCTAGACCCTTCCAGAGCCGAGATATCGGACGTCAAAGTTTTGACCTGAAAAAAAAACATAAGGGGTAACACTGTCGTTTTTGGCCGAAATTTTGACCCCCTCCGATCTTCTTGAAACTCTGGATTCTGACAGAGGGCCACGAGACTTCGACCAGCGCGCAAAAATGGAGGCTCTAGACCCTTCCAGAGCCGAGATATCAGACGACAAAGTTTTGACCCGAAAAAAAACATAAGGGGTAACACTGTCGTTTTTGGCCGAAATTTTGACCCCCTCCGATCTTCTTGAAACTCTGGATTCTGACAGCGGGCCACGAGACTTCGACCAGCGCGCAAAAATGGAGGCTCTAGACCCTTCCAGAGCCGAGATATTGGACGTCAAAGTTTTGACCCGAAAAAAAACATTAGGGGTAACACTGTCGTTTTTGGCCGAAATTTTGACCCCCTCCGATCTTCTTGAAACTCTGGATTCTGACAGAGGGCCACGAGGCTTCGACCAGCGCGCAAAAATGGAGGCTCTAGACCCTTCCAGAGCCGAGATATTGGACGTCAAAGTTTTGACCCGAAAAAAAACATTAGGGGTAACACTGTCGTTTTTGGCCGAAATTTTGACCCCCTCCGATCTTCTTGAAACTCTGGATTCTGACAGAGGGCCACGAGGCTTCGACCAGCGCGCAAAAATGGAGGCTCTAGACCCTTCCAGAGCCGAGATATCTAGTCCCTAAACACACCGTTACAGCAGCCACAGAATACAAAGAAAAAGTCACGGGCTCAATTAATGGAAACACTAATCACCATAATGGTGACTTCAAATGAAAAATTACCTGCGAAACACATGTCAATGCTCAGGAAAAAAAAAGTCATATGACAGGAATAAAGTCAAAATGGTTTTTAGCTATAGAATGTGAAAACGTTATTTATGTTTTTGTATTTTTGCTGTGTTCTTCCAGTTCCTAGTCCACACAAAGCAGACAGGCCTAGTTATAGAGTAAACTCCAGCTCACACTTCAGGTCAACATTCCCTGTTGACCCTCTTCTGGAGACGGACGGCTCTCTGATCGATCGGGACACTTCACTAGATCAAATTATCCCACACGTCTATGACTATTAGCCTGCCACATCTCTCCTATTTGCGTTCCACATTCTCATCAGCAGATTGTGTTGTTTCACCGCGCCTCTGAATCATTACAGTAACACGAGAGCGAGAGCGAGTTTCCACCATAATAGATTCGGGACGAATAAACATGCCTGTTGCTTGAGGACTGACAGCAAGAATTATTTCATGCAAACAAAGCTCGGCTGTCAGAAAGACTTCAGCCGTCTGAAACGTAATGAAAAAGCAGAACGCAAACACTTCATTCCAATACACTTCATTTCTCACGTACACAAGGGAAGAAAAAACTCCCACAGTCCGACTGGAATTGAGTATAGCTGAGAGAGATCTGTCCGCGTGTGTTGATGAAGTCGAGACACTTTTATACAGTCACTGCTGCACACACCTGACATCAAGAGAGACCAACCAGTCTATAAAAGATTTTTCGTTGAAAACAAGCATCTTTAGTGAATATATTTATTTGGTAACACTTTACTTGAAGGGGTGTGCATAAGACTGACATGACACTTTCGTCAGATTATGACATTTTTAATGCAAATATGACATTGTTTGAGATGTTATGATAGCTTGACATAAACCAATACATCATAACCTGTCATAAATATGTCATAATTATCAGACTCAAGAAACCACTTAGCATTATGGGGTAACATTACATGAAACTATCATGTGGTTGGCTTTGACATTGGCTGTCATGAGGCCATTATAACTGTGTCATGAATATTTTTTCGTGACCACAAGTACAGTGGTACACTTTTAATTTGTCATTAAAAAGTTATAATGGCCTCATGACATCTAATGTCAAAGCCAACCACATGACAGTTTAATGTAAAGTTAACCCATAAAGCTAGGTGGTTTCTTAAGGTTAATAATTATTCTGCTATGTCATGTTTATGACAGGTTATGATGTATCGGTTTATGTAATAATGATCTCAAACAATGTCATATTTGCATATCTGAAAACCATCAGTCTGAGCTGAAGAAACAACAAAAAAGACAATAAATAAAACTTGTGAATGAAAATGTAATCCTGATAAACATTCCTTCTTTCAGTAATGCTGAGTGTGTGTGTGGTTATTTATCACCTGATTACAGTCTGATATCAGATCCGTGACAACCAACATCCGTCCGTAGCACTTCATCACATGTGTCTGTACTGGAAATATGATGCTTTAATGGTTTTGCATTGAGAAACAGTACAGTATGCTCAACAATGATGAAATCAGCTCCAGTGTGTGATGAAAACACAGAGCGTTTAATCCTGTTAACACATGATAAATCCAGCCAAATGAACACTGAAAAAGTGAGGAGAAGAACGCTAGGATAAGAAAAGGACAGAATATAATCTCGTCTGGTTTTGATTAAGCTTGAAAATACAGCACAGAGAAAAAATATTAACCCTAAAACTGTATTCTGGACAAATGTGGGCAAAATAGTTTTGATTTATTTTCAAAAAATACTTCCCTTGATCTGAGCGGTTCAAAACTTGGCTACTTTTACTAAGTTTGCCTCCTGAACACACACCATTTTTTTATATTTATATTTTATATTTTTTATATATATTTATTAATTTATATTTTTATATATTTTTATATTTAATATATATATTTTTTATATTTATATTTTTATATATTTTTTTATATTTTTTATGTTAAGTGGGTGAAAAGGGTTAATCTACATATAATCTACATAAAAAAATATGGTACTTTTTGAAGTAAATAAATTCAAAAATACCCCCAAAATTAAAAAAACACCATAAATGGATAGACAAAACTTTATCGAAAACAGTGATATAATATTTATAATAAATAAAAATGAGGATCACGCCTGAGTCCTCTGTGCCCACATTTGTCCACAATTACAGGATTAAGGGCTATAAAGTCAATACGGTCTGAATGTTAACAGCAGATAACAACTTTTGTTGTTTGAACCAATGAAATTTTCAAACTTTGACTTCACTGTTAAAAATATTTGCATTAGATTTGTGAGGTTGTGAGGCCAATCTGTGTTTGACCAATACACTTTGCATTTTCGAAAGTATTGCCAACATTTACCATGTAAACCCAACTCAAATAATTTACACAGTATAGCAGGAACATAACTCAAATGAGTAAACTACAATTAGACATAAAAGTCAAGTTTTTGTGCTTGAAAAATCACCTCAAATGATAAGAAATTATTTAATATTGATGTAAATTCTCAAATTGCTTGGGAAATCATTAAGTGTATTTATGCTTAAAACAAGGAGAAAATGCTAGAGACGGAACAATAAACTTGTTTTTCCTTTTCTAGCCTCATTAGCTGATATTTTTTCTCATCTTACGTCTTTTTTTTTAAAAAAAATCAAGATATTTTTACTTTGACATGCAAAATGACATGAGACGCTGAATTGAATTAATAATGCACTAGAAAATGTCAAACCACTTTCCATCAGTCAATCAGTTGTTATAGATTTTGCATTATTGATTGATATTATTATAGTAGTTATTATTAGGCCAATGAAATTCCATCAAGGTGTTTGACACATCTGTGCGAGGTCAGCGGGAGATGGACAGATGGACGAGAGAAAGCCAGGCTGCCATCTGGACTCCACCTGTAATTGAAAGAGTGAGAGCCTGTTCATAGAGCATTAGTTCAGAGGAGTGTGTTTGGCACTCCTGCCGCCCCTCTGCGCTCGCAGGTGACCAGTGTGAAGCACACACACTCCCCATGACCGACGACATGACGCGTCCTACAGTACATAACTGCATGAAGGCTTTTCTCTTTTGCACGCTAAGAATGAAGAGTGTTTTTGCAGCGATGCCATAGAAAAAAACTGCTTAGATAAAAACTGTTTTGGTTCCCCAAAGAACCTTTCAGTCACCAGTTCTTGGAAGAAACTTTTTTTTCTTACAGTGACAAACATATTAATCATTTAAAGAATCTTTATCATTTTTTTTGCTCACAAAAAATGAGCATTTATGGTTCCAAGAAGAACCTTGGAATCTTTACATAAGGTTCTTCAAATGATTCATATTGTTCACTGTACACACTCTCAGAAAAAAGGTACAAAAGCTGTCACTGGGGCTGTACCTTTTCAAAAGGTACACTTTTATGCCCAAAGGCTGCATATTGGTACCTTAGTGGTACATATTAGCACCTAAAATGGACATATTAGGATCTAAAATGGACATATTAGCTTCTGATATGTACACATTAACACTTAAAATGGACATATTAACACCTAAAATATACATATTAATGCCTAAAATGTACATATGAACACTTAAAATGTACATATAGCACCTCAAATGTACATTAGGACCTAAAAATTACATATTAGCTCCTGAAATGTACACATTAACACTTAAAATGTACCTATTAGCACCTAAAATGTAAATATCAGCAATTAAAAAGTACACTTTAGCACCTAAAAATGCACTTATTAGCACCTAAAATGTACATATTGACACCTAAAATGTCCTTATTAGCACCTAAAATGGACAAAAGGTTACCTTTAAAAAATATATATATTGTTGGTTTAACTTAAAAAAGTAAGTAACCTGGTTGCCTTAAAATTTTAAGTTGATAGAAATGGAAAAAGTGAGTTTAATACAATGAAGGAGATTGATTTAATCATCAAAAACTCAAAATAATAAGTTATCTGAACTAAATAAATTATTCAAGTTGATTTGACAAAAGAAAAAATGTTGTGATAACAAATCTTGAAAATATTTTTTTCACAGTGTAAGAATTTTTGCTTTTAAGAACTAACTGAACGGAAACCAAAAATGTTTTATCTAAACCGTTTTTTTTTCTTCAATGGCATTGCTGCAAAAAAAAATTGTAATATTTATTGGAATTTATTGTGATATCCAATTAAAATACGAAAATGCCTATGCGTAGACATCCCAAAGTGCTTATTATAAATATATAAATAAATCAACAATGTTCTACCATGTAAATGGTTCCGAAAGGGTGTTTTTGCAGCGATGCAATAAAAAAAAACAGTTTAGAAAAAAACATTTTTGGTTCCCGTTCAGTCAGTTCTTCAAAGCAAACCAAACACATTTCTTACAGTGAAGAACATATGTATCTTACACAATTGAAAGATCCCAATGCTAATAAAATAACCGTTATTTTTGAGAGTGATAAGAAAACAAATGGTTCTTCTGCGCGCTGTTCACTGAATGGCTCTTTGCTGAACCAATTGCATCGCTGCAAAAACAAACAAACAAACAAACCATGTAGAATCTGCCAAAAGCTCCTGCCGTTTTGAGTGTAATTTGCATCAGGATCAATCCACATGAGGGCGGATCTTCTGTGTTGGCAGGAGATGGCGGCCGGTCGATCTGAAGCTAAACCCGAGCGTCTGTGTATTTTGTCTTCATTATGTGCTGATGGCCTCTGGTGCTTCACTGGAGCTTTCTTTGGACAGTTTCAGGCGAACGCAAGCTGCCAAACCGGCTGGGCCTCGCACAACATGGCCGCGGTCTCAGACACGAGGTGGATCTCTGAGAGTCTCGCTTAATGGAGACATTTAATCTGTGTCTGGTGTCTCTGCCAGGACAGCAGATGGGGTCTCGAATGAGGACTGCACGACCGATGATGGGTCAGTTTTACTGCGTCTTCTGTAAAGTGGTCGAGTCCAGGCTTTAGCTTTCAGAACAATGTGAGATTTGGTACCCTGATTCATCATAAATCGAATGCATTACATTCAAATGATGGTCTATGGAAGTATAATCTAGCATTCTGTTTGCCATTGATGCCAGAAACATAGGTGATGATCTCTGGGAAACCTCAAATAGTGAGCAATCTCTGGGATATCCTCTCAGAACTGCTGATGCTTCAGGTTTTATGATTGCAAGCACAAAATAAATACAAAAATGATCTCTTTAATATCGCAATCCTTTCTTCTATATGGCAATGAGATTAAAAAGTGTCTTCAGAGTTTCTCAACAAATTGTGCTCAGATTTATCCACATGACCTCAAAACTAGAGAATAAGAACTGAAGAATCAAATGAGTTCATATGGATGAATCCGAGCATCTCATTTGACAAATATACGGAGAGATTGAAACTCCATTTAGAAAGAGCATCATCAGACTAAAACAAGTCTCAACATGTTTTTAAATTTTTGAAAAACATCTGAGATTAAATAAATACAAAGAACTAAGTTACATAACACATTGAACTCTATGTTCAAGTTACAGAACACATTTTAATTCATTAATATAACTTTACGTTCACCATCGAGCATATATCTGGGGCCTTCCATGTGAAAGGGGTACAAAGAAAGATATGAAATGAAAAAATGGAAAATTTACATTCTATTTACAGTACTGTAATGGCTAAATTGTGATTGTTTTTGCAGTAATGCTTGGACTACTGTGATTTCAACTGTAAACTTGTTTTTTTTTCATTTCATTTGATGCATTGATGAATAGAATCAAATAAATTGCATTTATTTTGAACATTTTTTTATAATAATTCAAAATGTCTTTAGTCACTTTTGATCAACTATCGACTAAATCGCCCCAATGCCGGTATTCGATCAGCAGCGGCGGTCTTTTCTCATGGTAAAGGGATTTTGATTAAGTGCCATACATTTTTCATATGATTAACTTGTTATTTCACACACACACACACACGCAGATAAGTGTCCATTACAGATGAACTTATTCTCAGGCAGGTTTTCCCGAAAGGCTCCTCAGTGGAATATGCCGCTTCCATGGCAACAAAAACCCATAGCAACAATAATTCTCTGCTTCCGCTGATCTGGAGAAAATGTCCGTCATCAGACACACACAGGAGGAGAGAGACAGGCAGATGCAGCAGATCCAGACGTCAATCTCAGGAGGAAACATCCAGCCATACGTCATGTGGAAATCAAATCTACTTTTAGAAGTTTCTTTCTTTTTTTTTTGTTGCATTGTAACATTATTATTATTATGACAATTGAGAGCATTTCCCCAACAAATTCTCATAACCATAATGCAAAAAAGACACATTTCAAATTTTACAATTTGTTTTGCATCATTATAATGACAATTAACACATTTCCCCTCTGAATTATCTTTACCATGATGCAAAAATTACAAAAATAAATGCATTTGCATTTTAAATTTATAAGAAAACAAATACTTTTTTGCATTATTATTCTTATGAGCACATTTCTTTTCACAAATTCACAAATCCTGATTACTACATTGCTATATTAAAAATATTTAGCACTTTCATCTAATTTAGCATTTGTTTGCTTTGTTTAAATGACAAATTAACAAATTTCCCCTCCAAATTGTCATTTTCATTATGCAAAAAGACAAAAATAAATAAAAATATAAATAAAAATAAATAAAATAAAGCAGTAATGATCATTTTGTCCAGACACGATCTTAAAAAAATTTTTATCAAAATAGTATCATTATGTAAAAAGAAAAAAAAAATAAATAAATATATATATATATATATATATATATATATATAGCCTATATATATATATATATATATATATATATATATATATATATATATATATATGTAATATTTTTTTTCTTTAATAGGTAAATAAAAGGTAAATCATAAGATATGTAAATGATATAGATATAATGGAAAATTTAAATCTGCCCATCTATTGGTTTATTCCTAAAACCTGAAATATTAAAAAATGCACCACAGATTGAGATTTACATACTACGTTTATTTAAAAAAAGCAACCAATGTCCCATCTTACACGAACTCAATTTACAGAGAAACACATTTGTAAAAGCATAGAAACCAAAGTGTTATCTAGCAGCATCCAAATGTTGGAATGAGGGAGAAAAAAAAAAACAGACAAATCATCAATAAATCTATCAATCGGACACAGTCTCTCTGCCTTTCCGTTTCCACTTTAATAAAATAAACTAATTTCGGTTAAATAAGCTTAAATAACAGTGTTAAATACAAGACACTTGATTGGAGGTTCTGTACAGAGATGGACAGGGTTTGGCATGTGACTGTGGTTCACTGCGCGTGTGTGTGTGTTTCAGGAACAGAGCGAGCGACTTCATGCACACACACACACTTCAGCTTCGTCTTTCCTTTCGATTAACGGACAGAAATCGTTCAGGAGACACGACGAGCGGGCGCCGACGAAAGGAAACGTCAACGTTTTGATTGTGTACCTTCCAATAACGGAGTCCGAAATGAAGGAAATGATGCGTTACATTCACAGTCCACCTCCAGGATGTGCTTCAGTACATTCTCCACGCTAACCCAGCCGGCGCCAGCGGAGCGTCCTCGGTCCAGCGCGCACTTACATTCTACATCTCATTGGGATTGCAGTAGGATTGGGCTTGGCTAGCGTGGGTGGATGCAGTTCCGGTTGGCCCACGGCGTCTCCGTCAAGGCTTCTTGTCGATGGTGTGGAAGAACCACTCGGTGAACCTCCGGAGCTGAGCGGCTGCGGTCTGGCTCTCCTCCTGCAGACGCATGTTGTCCTGCCGCAGGTTCTGCACCTCCACCTGCAGGATCGCCTTGTCCTCCTTCTCCTGCACACACACAGTGTAAAAAAAATGTTTTCAAGATTTGTTATCACAACATTTTTTCTTTTGTCAAATCAACTTAAAAAATATAACTTATTATTTTGAGTTTCTGATGATTAAATCAATCTCCTTCATTGTATTAACTGACTTTTTCCAGTTCAATCAACTTAAAATTTGAAGGCAACCAGGTTACTTACTTTTTTAAGTTAAACCAACAATATTTTTTACAGTGCACACAAGAACCGCTTGAGAAAAGAGTGAACTAGTGTTTTATGGTGATGCTTATAACATGATATCGTTATGTGGAGACGAGCAGCTTGGAGATTTCTTCGAGAAAGTCAAATCAGACACGGGGAAGGGCACGAGAAAGAAGAAAACATGAAAACTGCCGAAAAATTTCAGTAATAATTTAACACAAATAATTAACACAAAACAGCATGTTACAAAATTAAACGTAATATTTTGAATTTCTTGCAAAACTTAATGATTTTAAAACAATTTTTTTTATTTAGAACTTTTTACAGTGTCTACTAGGATAAAGCAGATTTTAAAACTTTTAGATAATACAGATGACAAATATTCCTAAGAAAAAAGCTATCTTATATCATAATTTAATAATAGGTCACCCGTACTGATTACTTCTGAGCGTTTTCAAGGAGGAGCAGTGGTAATCCTGGAGCTGTGCTGGGATTGTTATTCCACCCCCTAACTTATTAATATACATGTTTATGTGTATTTTTTGTTTGTTTGTTTGTTTTGTTTTTACCACAAGCAAACCCTGGTTTTGTACATAGTTATATGTGGTCGCACCTTGAAATAAATAAATAATCATAAAAAAAGAAATGGATAATACAGTAATTTTTATTTATTTTTATTATATTTTATCAAATGTTTATTATTTATTTTGATTTTGTAATTTTTTGTATTTTTTTATTTTAATTATTCTTTTTTTACACAATATTTTGAGTCCTAATAATGTCAAACAGTAATATTATGAAATCAGCAATGCTGTCAAATGCTGTAATTTTTTATTTATTACACTTGAATCAAATTTCTATTATTTATTTTTACAGTATTTTTTCCAAGTGGTTATATTGTCAAAATCTAATATTTCGAAGGCGGTAATGCGGTCAAAACGATTAAATTCATTTAATAAATTTTTATTCTCAAAAGTTTAAAAAAACCTCTGGAATAAAGTATTTTAGATATCTTACAAATTTCACCTTTGGAGTATTTTGCACCGAGATGTTATTTAAGAGAAGGAACGTCAGCAGCGTCACTGAACGCGGATCCACAACAGAACAATGCTGAATAAAGTCTTAGTTTTTGTTATTTTTTGGACCAAAATGTATTTTCGACGCTTCAAAATATTGTAACTAACCCACTGATGTCACATGACTACTTTGATGATGTCTTTATTCCCTTTCTGGACAAGGACAGTATACCGTACACACATTTACAATGAAGCTCTCGGACTAAATCTAAAATATCTGTGATCTGAAGATGAACGGAGGTCTTGGAACGACATGAGAGTCATTAATGACATCATTTTCATTTTTGGGTGAACTACCCCTTTAAATTGGTCCATTGTTTGCCTATCCTTCCCCTCAAAACCCTTCCTCCTGTGAACCCACAATCACAGTTGACGTACTTCCTTGCATTTACAGTGAGACGTAGAGAAATCTAGCTATGCACACCTCACCTTTTTCAAGTCATACTGCAGCTGTCTCAAGATCACCTCCAACTGGTTGACTTTTCCCGTCAGCGTGGCCGGAGACGTATCGCTGAAGACAGAGACAGAAGTATTAGACTATATATGAAATCAAAAAAGATGACTAGTGTATAGTGTTCAGCTCACCCGGCCTCCAACGCCGCTCCTTCAGCGGCCGCCACTCGCCTGGTGAGTTCTCGTGAGATCTGGAGCGCTTCGGCTCTCTGCATGTCCGTCATGCTGCAGAACGAGGACACCCGCTGGTCTGGACATAAGCAAATCAAGTCACCTAACAGAGACTGTTTTGGCTTTACAGCAGCTCTTGAATAAAGTTATTGTCCTGCTAAAGTTGAGTTTTGATTGATTCACTTCAATGGCAAAGATCATTAGTTATTATCTTAGGGGTCGCTAACATGACACCGTTCTAACAGAAACCCTTAACGCGCTCCGGCCGCTCATCCGCACAAACGTTGAAACATGTTCAAAGGTGCAAGTCTTGAGGAAAAAAGTTATCATCTCCGCGCAAACGTCAAAAACGTGACCCTGTGAGAGCGCTGTGCACATGTGTATTACGTGTTTAGTCTATAGATATGCCTAGAGCCAGACCTTTACAGGGCAATATTCAATTAGTTATAATGTAAGAGATTGAAACTAATTGGATTTATTGATTATAATATATAAACCTGGTTATAGAGTATTTAAAAACACACTCAGTTTACAATTACACGAATCTGACCTGTTTCATAAATGCATGTCTGACAAATTAAGTCAAGATAATCAGTTTATGCATGTTCAATTTTGTGTAATCGAAATGCATTGACATTTTATATGCTATTTAAATACATAAATCTTAAATTTAATGTGGATTAAAGGATCTTCATAGTAATTCACTCTTTTCACTTGCTGAGGTTGTACTGGTTTCTTAAGTTGTTGCGGCTCCTCTCTTCCCAGTCTGTCGGTAACGCTCTGATTAGTTCCTGTCTCTATGAAGCCCCGCCTTCTGAAAGCACTCTGTGCTCTGATTGGTCGGTTGGATTAGTGTGTTGTGATTGGTCAAGCGCTTGAGTGTGTTTGGGAAATGTTCCGTTCTCACCATAACCACCAGGTTCAACACACTATAACTAACTCAACCAGGCCCCGCCCCTTTATTATGCGCATTAATTATTATAATGAGGAATATTGTGACGTGTTCATACTCAAGACTACAATGGAGGCGTTTCAGGAGTTCAGAAACACTGACACTGATTTAGAGAAGAACAACCTTTTAACATTACACAACATGTAAAAAAAGTGAGTCCATCTCTCGCCACACACACACACCGAGTATTTCCCCACATACCTTCAAAGGCCCTCGCCGCGTCCACGAGGTGAGACCAGTCCAGGCCCGTGGCCGTGTCTGGAAGAGGCATGAGACCCGGGTCGCTGAACTTCGCCCGGTCCGCCAGCGAGCCGTCAGAGAACCAGAACTCATCTATAGAGATGGTCACACACACACACACACACAGATCAGTGACACGCACACACACACTCGCCGCCACAAGTTACTGTCAATCTAACGGCCTCTTCCATCTCGTGAGCTTCTCCAGGGTTTACAGACAACGGAGCGGGACAGAAGCGGCTCGCGGAGGTCATGAAGGTCACAGTAATGAAGGCGTGATGAATCAGTCACATGCTGTCTTTAACACATCAGGCTTCTTTATATGAGACCCGAACAGGAGAATGAGAGCCAGATCGGATCATTCACTCAAGATCTGCTCGATTGGAGAGGAAAGTCTTCGAGAATGTGAAAAGAAAAGAGCTGACACTGCGCTCCCAAACACACTGATGCTCAGGGTTTGAAGTGAACGCTGTCAAATCACTGGCGTGTTACTTATTATGTTTATTTGCTGGGGAAGTTTGTGAAAACCAAAATAGCGATGATATATTAAAAGAGTAGTTCACTTTTAAATAAGCTTTTGCTTTTTAAACGAATCTTTTTTCGAGTCATTTGGTTCATTCAACGAGTGAAATGACTCAAAAAAAGATTCGTTCATTTTGATGAACGAGTTCGAACAGGAGAGTCACGAACGCGCATCATTTGAGCTTATAAAACTTAAACTTTGTTATTTATTTTTGAAATGAGTGATGGTTTCGCTGGATAAGACCCTTATTCATCGCCTGGTGTTGTTTAAATCCCTTTGAAGCTGCACTGAAACTCTCATTTGGACCTTGAACCGTTTGGACCCCATTGAAGTCCATTATATGGAGAAAAACCTGGAATGTTTTCATCAAAAACCTTAATCTCTTTTCGACTGAAGAAAGAAAGACGTGGACATCTTGGATGACATGGGGGTGAGTAAATTATCAGCAAAAGTTTTTTTTTAAAGTGAACTACTCCTTTAAGAACAGTGTATATCTGGCTTACTTGACCACACACACGTCACTACGCAACAATAACGGCGTGCTTGTTCATTTGCATTGAAACAATAGCGAAGATTAAAAAGCATTTGGTTAGCAGAAAATGACATTTGTGTTGATCTGTCCACCTAAAACACATTTCTGGCGATGAGGATGAGGATGAAAGAGAAAGGGAAGGGGATGCTGGATGACAAGATTTTGTTTGAATAAGAAATTAATGTATGAATATATATATATATTCAAAACGATTAATCGCGATAAATCGCATCCAAAATAAAAGTTTGTGTTCACATAATATATGTGGGTGCACTGTGTATAATTATTTTGTATATATATAAAAAACACACATGCATGTATATTTAAGAAAAAAATATTATTTATGTATAAAATATTTATATTTATATATAATATAAATTATATATAAATCTATATACAGAATATACATGAAAATATTTCTTAAATATATACAAGCATGTGTGTGTATTTATATATATATAATAATTATACACAGTGCACCCACATATATTATGTGAACACAAACTTTTATTTTGGATGCGATTAATCGCGATTAATCGTTTTGACAGCCCTAATATATATAGGCCTATATAAGCTGTGACGTGGTAAATCTGGTTAATTTCTTCTTTTTGTCTCTCTCTAGCCTGATAGACAGGACATGCAGTAAACATTTCCCCATCTCACAAAGAACTCGCTCTGAAAAGGATGTGAGGGAAAAGCGGCAGAACGCTGGAGGTAAATGTGCCTCTCTCTCTCCGTGTGTGTGTTTGAGCCTCAGAGGGACGCAATCTGTCAAATTAGACCATTCGCTAGATGAGCAGGGTGAGAAAAAAATTCTGCAAACTGCTATCTGTCGAAACAATCAGAAATTGATCACGCGTGACAGCAATCAGCCACCGCGGGCCACTCGAAAACCTGCTATAAATGAATCATCTCTCACACACTGATTAAAACTGTTCAATCTGTTCATATTAGAGATCCTTTAGTTTAAACCAAATTATATGTGATTATTTGCTCTGATGTGTAACTGTGCCTTTATCTAATATACATTTCAAACGTCGCTCGCAGCACATCTGTTTTTATCAAGTTTTACTCTCATATAAACAAGCAGTGACGGGGAAGATCTGGGGTTTATACTGTCACTGGGGACCAAAACCTTATTTAGAGATTTAAATCAAATAATAATAATAATAATAATATTGATATTATTAAGATATGTTCTTATTAAAAAAGAATTAGGAATATATCTATATAAATATATCAACTAAAATATTATTATTATTAACAATTCATAATAATGAATATTAAATATATTATAAAGATTAAATACATAAATATATTAACTTTAAGTATTATAATTAACTATAATAAAAGTTTTTATTATTAATAACTTATAATGAATAAGTCATATTAATACAAAATCAATGTAGAAAATTAGAAATATATATTAAATAAATTTATTATAATTAAAAACATTAATACTGATAATATTATAATTAATTAGGATTATATATACATATATTAAAGATAAGTACTATAATTAGCAATTATATTTTTTTTAATAAAAACTATAAAACTTTTTATTATTAATAACATAATGAATGAGTCATATTAAATATATATAAATACAAAATCAATGTAGAAAATCATAAATGTATATATCAAATTATAATTAATAACATTAATACTGACAATATTATAATTAATTAGGATTATATATACATATATTAAAAATAAGTACTATAATTAACGATAATATTTTATTAATATTAATAATAACATTATAAATGTAGAAAAATAATGTAAATATTAATTTCAATGATAATACTCATTAATATATAAGAATAACAATTATTTATTATAATAACCATATTAATTATTATAAATAATATTTAAATATATATAAATAAAAAATATATTTTATATAATGTAAATATAGAATATATTATAGTATTATAATTATTAATAATTATTGTTAGACCACAGAATATTAAACCAAGTGTAATTCATTACAGAATAATAGCACAAACACTTCTCAAGCAAAAGCACTGTAATGCTGAAAATACACTTGATTTCATAATGTACATTTACAAAAATCACCTTATTGAAGAGAAAAGATTTATACAGACTCTTGGTTTGATATTCTTACATTGACATATTTATAATGTGTCTGAAACACTTTGAGCAGGATCAATCCCAGCATCGGTGCGGTATTAACACATAATCCTGATCCTCACGGCTGTGACAGGTGTCTTCTCTGAGCGGAGCGAGAACACTTTAACCGTGACATTTTCTTCTTCCTGGCTTTTAATTAAAGATGCCATATAAAAGGACTCACACTGGGTTCGGTGTCACATATACACACCTGCCTCTGTGGTCAGGAAATGATTCTGTGTGGATAACCGTATGGGACTGAAGCGCACGGATCGTGACGAGAGGCGTCGATGGATGACATGTGCTTCAGTCTCAAACCTGTATGGTTTCTAATGGTTTTATTTACAGTGACCAGTGGCTGTTATGCTCTAAATCTAAATCCACATTTGTGCATGTGGATATTCAGACATCCAATGTGAGGATGCATCAATGCAAATTTGACATAAATTATGTAAAACGCCATTTCTCTGCGTTTACACTGGCAAAAAAATCCGACTTTTTACTCACGTCTGACACGGATCGTTGCACATAAATCCACGACATACGTTTTTTTCTGAGCCACTTCCAAATGTGGTTTTAAATCAAATACATATCCGATATCTGGACACCCAACCTATGTCTAAACATGCATATACGACAATGAAATTAAATATAATGAATGCTGCATTATATTTCTCAGCAATTTTATGATAACTTCGCTTCAATTAACCCTAAAACCGTATTCTGGACAAATGTGGGCAAAACAGTTTTGATTTATTTTTTAAAAATACTTCCCTTGATCTGAGCGGTACAAGACTTGGTTACTTTTCCTAAGTTTGCCTCCTGAACACACACAATTTTTTTTTTGACTCAATTCTACAATGTTAAGTGGGTGGGGGAAAAAAACATCTTGTATTTGGGTCAAAAATGGGCACCCATAGAAATGAATGGGAAAAACTGTAATTTAGAGCAGTCTAAAATAAGCCAAAATAAGACACCAGGTGACAGCAAAGTCACTTCATCTTTAGGTTTTAGCTCTAAGAACTTATTGGTATGATATTTTAATGTAGTTAAAAAAAATGTAAAAAAAAATACTTAATTTACATAGAAAATATGGTACTTTTTGAAGTAAATAAATTCAAGAATACACCCAAAATAAAACAAAACACCATAAATGGATAGACAAAACTTTATCAAAGACGGTGATATAACATTTATAATAAATAAAAATTAGGAAGTCCTCTGTGCTGACATTTGTCCACAATTACAGTATTAAGGGCTATAAAGTGAATACAGTTTGAGGGCAACACCAACAAGCTTAACTATTAGGTCACTCACTCACTCTCTCTCTCTGGTTAATTCATTTGAATTCATTAAAAAACCCTTTATTTCACTTCAGAATTGTACATCTGAGCTGTAGACAAACGAAATGATTTCCGGACTGTAAATGCGCTGCAAAACATTGATGAGTCATGACAGCTGTTCTCATGCTGGCAAACACTCATGACCACCCGACATGAATTATAGAAATCATTTTAATAGCACGGCCATTCAAAACCATGTGCATAGTAAAAACCACAGAAAATCATTTTGGACGGGAATTAATGTAAACACGGATATCGGATTCCCGTCCTGTCTGAAGTGAATGTAAACAGGAAATGTGTGTGAATGTAAACGATCGGATCTGTGCGGTGTGAATGCAGCGTTTGTGTCATATATATATGGTATGTGGCGTGAGGTGCAGGACTCACTCTTGAGCTTGGGTGCGGGCTGGTTGAGGCTGATGCGGGGGGGCAGCGTGCTGTGGTACGGTGGAGTGCTGGAGAACAGGATGTCGTTGGGCATGGCCTGGTCCAGCATGGAGCTCCGCGAGCTGGCGTAGGACGACCCCTTCCTGTTACTGCACACGCTCTCGTCCGAGACGGTCCGGTACAGGGAACGCCTCGGTGACAGGCTTCCCGCCGCTGATGCCTGACAGGAAGGAGACACATGTGAATAATGTAAATCACAGATGTTAAATGACTTTATGCAACAATTGTGAAAAAAAAATATTCTCATAGCTTTATAACATTACATTTCAACCACTGTCGTCACATGGGCTATTTTAACAATGTCTTTACTAACTTTCTGGACCTTGAAAGTTGCAATGACGTCGGAGGGATCAGAAAGCTCTCGAGTTTCATCAAAAATATCTTCGTTTGTGTTCAGAAGACGATGAAGTCTTATGGGTTTGGAACGACATGAGGGATTTTTGTATTTTTGGGTGTACTGTCGCTTTAAAGAAGTAGTTCACTTTTAAAAAAAAACTTTTGCTGATAATTTACTCACCCCCATGTCATCCAAGATGTCCATGTCTTTCTTTCGTCAGTCGGAAAGAAATTAAGGTTTTTGATGAAAACATTCCAGGATTTGCTCCATAATATGGACCGTGAACCGTTTGGACCCCATTGAAGTCCATTATAATGGACTTCTATGGGGTCCAAACGGTTCAAGGTCAAAAAGACAGTTTCAGTGCAAATGGCAAACTGCTCAAAGGGCTTCAAACGATTCTAGACGATGAATAAGGGTCTTAACTAGCGAAATGATCGCTCATTTCAAAAATAAATAACAAAGTTTAAGTTTTATAAGCTCAAATGCTCGCCTTGCTCTGTTCTGTGATGCGCGTTCGGGACTCTCCTGTTCAAACTCGTTCATCAAAATGAACTAATATTTTTTCAAGTCAATTCGTTCATTTTGTTTGTTGAATCAACCAAATGTCTCGAAAAAAGATTTGTTCATTTTGATGAACGAGTTTGAACAGGAGAGTCACGAACGCGCATCACAGAACAGAGCAAGGCGAGCATTTGAGCTTATAAAACTGAAACTTTATTATATATTTTTGAAATGAGCGATGGTTTCACTAGATAAGACCCTTATTCATCGTCTGGTGTCGTTTAAAGCCCTTTGAAGCTGCACTGAAACTCTCATTTGGACCTTGAACCGTTTGGACCCCATTGAAGTCCATTGTATGGAGAAAATCCGGGAATGTTTTCATCAAAAACCTTAATTTCTTTTCGACTGAAGAAAGAAAGACATGGACATCTTGGATAACAAGGGGGTGAGTAAATTATCAAAAGTTTTTTCAAAAGTGAACTAATACCAGCAAATTACATTTATTTTAGCTATTTTATTGCAAAATTCTTGCTAAGACATATAATCTTATATGCACAAAATCTCTAGTCACTATGGCTCCCAGCAGGACGGGGGTTAGTAGGTTTGTTTTGGACTGAATACATGGAAAATCCTCATGGTCTTGTGTCTCTAAACAGCAGGATGTTATAAATAAAGCCTGTTCTTTATCTACAGCTGTGCACTACTGAGAGTGTGTTGCTCGAGCCGTATTCGGTCAGCTGGATGACAGGGGTAAGAGCGGCCCCGGGGCCCGTGCATCACTCAGAGCGCACTATCCAGCACATTAGTTAGTCTTCAAGTCTATTTGAAGGGTTCCTGTGGCTCAAAGAGTAGAACATGGATTGCATTTCTGGGGAATGTATGAACTGATAATTGAATGTTATTAATAATAATATTAATAATTGATTGTTGCTTTGGATAAAAGCGTCTGCCAAATGCATTAATGTAAAATGTTGAAGTCAAAAACCCACTGAGCATCTTAATGCATACTTAGCAGCAGCATAACAGAAATGAAGTAATCATAAATGAGTGATTTGACTCTACATTAGACAATAAAATCAATGCACAACAAAAATAATACTCTTCACATGACACACAGTGATTTCAATGGCCTTAGCCATCTACAACTACAACTTTACAATACATGACATTCACAAATCTGGCAAATTTTTAAAAAATATATTTTATTAACATAATATTACTGTTCAAAAGATGGCCTCAGTGTGATTTTTTTAAAGCTTACTAATACTTTTATCCAGCAAGGATGCGTTTAAGTGATCAACAGTGAAAGCTAAATATTTCTATTTTAATTAAATACTGTTCTTTTCAACTTTCTATTCATCAGAATTGATTTCCAATATTGATAATAATCAGAAATGTTTTTTTGAGCGGCATATCATCATATTAGAGTCATTTCTGAAGGACACGCTTCATGTCATAGGAATAAATAAATCATGTGACACGCTTTGATCACAGGAATAAATTACATTTTAACATACTATATTCACATTATTTTAAATTGTAATAATATTTCTGATTTGACTGTTTTTCAATTAAATAAATGCAGCTTTAACGAAAATATTTAAAACATCACCAAACATTTCTCAACACAGTCTATCACTGTCATGTTTTTCTTATTGCAATGCATTATGGGATTGCAAAGACAAATGCAATGCCAAATTTGGACAAAACGAGGTATCTTAGAAGGTAGCATCACATGAAGCAGCTTCTCATCATGTATATATATATATATATATGCTGTATATGTGTATATACTGTATATATATATGTATATATATGAAGAGTTCAGATGCAAAAGCCTCTAAGTGCCATTGGAAATTTTCTTCTAAAATGATGATTTTTATCAAGCTTATATGTTCAAGTTCAGTAATTTCACTTGAATGACAATTAATAGGTAATCTTCATTGCAATTTAAGTGAAATTACTGAACTTAAATACACAAGCTTGATAAAAATGATCATTTTAGAAGAAAATTTCAAATGGCACTTAGAGGCTTTTGCATCTGAACTCTTCATATACTGTATATATGCAGTCTAGGTAGATCCTAGCTAGTCCTACTACATCATGTCTCACTGGCATGAGGACAGAGTTAAACACACACTCATGAGCCAACAGGCTTCAACTGTGCCAAAGCTATTTAGACACACTGTATATATGTTTTCCATTCAGAGCGTGAGCCAGAGGAAGTTGGTTCATTCCCAAGCGGAGTCACTTGATCCTGTTCATTTTATTTATAGCACACAATACGTCTTCCACCATTTGAGACCCGATCAAAAACGTCAGTCTGCTGAATTGCCATTACCGGAGGGAAAGCAGACGTCATGGCACACGGGATTCAGCAAAGCTAAACGCCTCCGGGCCAGAACCCTCTGTTTTCACTTCCTGTAGACCAAAAGCCCACTCAAATCCCATCGCTGAACCATGAACCACCCGCAAGATTTCCTTCAAGCTCTCTCTCTGACTCTCTCTCGGCCTTTCGCACACATGCAACTTTATTAGACTAGATCCGGTCTGGTCCTCTCGCATTAAAACAGCCTCAAATGGGGGTTAAGAAGCAGCTTCCGTATGAATAAAACGAGAACGGGCCTTAAAAAATAGATTTTTTTTTAAAAAGAAGTTGCTTCTGCTCACCAAGGCTGCATTTATTTGTTTAAAAATACAATAGAAATTTTGTGAAATATTATTACAGTTTAAAATAACTGGTTTCTATGTAAATACACGTTAAAAATGTAATTTATTCCTTTTTACAGCATCATTACTCCAGGCTTCAGTGTCACATGATCCTTCAGAAATCACTCTAATATGATGATCTGATGCTCAAGAAATATTTCTGAATATTATCATTGATGAAAACTGTTCATATTCGTGTGGAAAATGTGATGCACTAAACTTAAGGGGTTAGAAAGATACTTTTATTAAGTAAGGATGCTTCAAATTGATCAAAAGTGACAGTAAAGTCATTTATAATGTTACTAATGATTTCTATTTCTATTGTTTTGAACTTTCTATTTAATCAAGGATTTGAAAAATAAATAAATAAAATACACGAAAATATAAAGCATCAAATCCTCATATTAGAGTGATTTGTGAAGGATCATGTGACACTGTAGGCTGGAGTATTGATGCTGAAAATACAGCTTTGATCACAGGAATAAATTACATATTTGAACATATTAACATAGAAAACAGATGTTTTAGATTATAAAAATATTTAAATGAATTTCTGATCAAATAAAATGTAGCCTTGGTGAACAGAAGAGACGTTTTTCAAAAAAATGAACAAAATCGTGATTTTTCAAGAACATTTGACCGGTGTATCTGTATAGGGATCTTGAATCTTCTTTTTTCACCTGCTCATCACTCCATTGTGTCTGAATAAAACCAGAGGACAGATTGACGAAAGTATGAACGTCTCAGATGAGACCCTGTTCTCAGTGTCTGTAATGTATTTTAACAGGACAGCGGGACGCTCACTCGTCCGCTCTCTGCCTGCAGTTTCTGAGGAAGAAACCCAGATTGACAATGTTTTCCATTTCGGCTGGCGCTCCACACTGACAGCTCTGTCTCCGGGCGAACGTGTGGCCTTTAAAATAAAAACCCTTCGCTGGTGGAGATCTGTGATGGACCAGTAACAGCTGCTTTTGTACAAAAAATAATGTTATATGGTCTAACTAAACATTATATGTTCTAAAATAAGCTTACAAATTAATATTTCATAATTTGTTTTGTAAGGAAATGGATTTGAATAGTACACCATAAAGCAGTCTTATCTCTCAAGTACCCCTGATAATTTTAAGTTAATATTTCAATAATTTAAAAACATGTCATATTCAACTTGTTCGCGGCAAGGTGATTTTTGTTAAAAAAACCCCCAAAATTATTTAAAAAATTGTTATCTGAATTAAAGCTGAAATCAGTTAAAGTAATATTAGATGACAAATAAAATTGAGAAAAGTTTTTTTTTTGCAACTAATTGAAATAAGTTTAGGCTGAAGCACTTAAATTATCAACTGGAAATAAATAAAAACTAAAACTGAAATCAAATTAAATTCAACCTAAATATTAATATAAATAAAAAAATTATTAAAAAAAAATGACAAAAGCACATAACTAAATATTTAAATGAAAATTTAAATTATAGAAATAAAAGTGAATTCAAAATAATAATAAAAACTATAATAGCAAACAAATTACAGTAAAATAATATTATTTTTCATATATTTAACAAATAATTTATTTGGATGTAAAATATTATTTTCAATTAATTATTGTAACTGAGCATTTTTAGAATTTTTTTTATAAATTAATATAAGTAATAATGTACAGTATTGTATATCTATTAATATTGAATCAGTTTTTATTTATAAATATGCATGAAGTTATGACAAATGAGAGGCTACATGTAATATTTGCATTAATCAAACTGCAGGATTATTTTTAATCTAGAAAAAAAAGTAAAAACAAAACAACGATAAACAAACAAATATTAAACGAGGGACTAAAGAGTTGCTGGTCTGTAACGTATATATAAAATTACCATTGTAAACACGAAAAAATAATAATAGTGCTATCATGGTGTATATATATATATACTTGTCTGAAAAACAATTTTTATTTATTTATTTTTTTATTTTAAAAGGGACAATGCACATCAATTGACTATTTTTTTTACAACACATTTTTTTTTTTTAACTTTTTTGTGTGCTAATTTTCACCAGTAATACCCTGCTCCATTTAAAAACGAAAACAAACAACAATGGTATTACCATAGAAAATTACCCTGGTAAATGCCTTAAAAACATGGTATTATTACCGAATCGTGTCCCAGAAATCCCGTCTAAATGCCCTTACCAAAGAGAAGATATTTCGGACATACACCATGATACATTGTATCACAAACTGATACAATTTCTAAAAATTGCTAGTCAATTTAACAAATAATTACAAAGAAACGGCAAATAACGCATTTGAAGCGGAAATATTGAGATCGTATTTTCTTAATATTATTAAACTGCAATAAATGAAGCTTAAAAAGAGCATGTTTGAGGCGTACCTTCCCGTGTCCGCTCTCTCCAGCACTTTCACAAAGCATCATCTTCATGTATTCTTCTTTAGACATGTTGGGCTGCAGACCCGTGTCCTTCGGTTTGTCCCGCTCTCTCTCCTGTGTCCGACCGGACGTCTCTCCGGCGTACAGCTCCCTGTGGGAACACACACACACCGATCATAAACACAGGCCCATGATGCTGGCGTTCAGGAGTCAGGGAAGAGAAAGGGTTACTCGTGCTGGTGGGCAAACATGGAGGATCCAGGGTCTGTCTGGGTCTGATCTGACGGACAGTGTGCATTACAGGAGATCTGGTTAGTGTAGTGATCATCAGTTTCACACAGAACTAAGCACAGTTACGGCACTAACATCTTGAGCATGTTTGTGACACATCCTTCCATCGGGTAAAAAGGAGGAAAGGGAAAGATAGTGCAGGGAGCAATGTGACCTTGATAGTGTTGTGACTGCGTGCAGTGTGTGTGTGTGTGTGTGACTGGCAGGGTGTTAGACAGCTGTCAGACAGTACGCATAAACAAACACACACGGACTAAAACTACACCGGTCCGGAACAACACGAGAAATCATATATTAAATACAAGATAAACTCTGTCGACAGTACCTGGAGTGAGACATTAATCATCATAGAACTATTGAAACATTAAATATGTGGATAGAGATTAACAACCGAATACATGGCACACTGATATATATATATATTAGGGCTGGGCAACGATTAATTGAGATTAACGTATCCAAAATAAAAGTTTGTGTTTACATAATATATGTGTGTATAATTATTTTGTATGTATATATATATATATACAGTATATATATATATATATATATATAAATAAATACACACACAGATGCATGTATATATTTATGAAATATTTGCATGTATATACTGTAAATATATATACTGTAAATATATATATATATATATATATATATATTTAAACATAATTTATATTAAATATATATATATATATATATATTAATATTTTATATATTAATAACACAAATTTTCTGAAATATATACATGCATGTGCGTGAATTTTTATAATACAAAATAATTATACACACACATATATTATGTAAACAGAAACTTTTATTTTGGATGTGATTAATCGTGCCCTAATATATTCCTAATATACAGTATATCGTCGCTGTCCGATGAAAACCACGTATGTCCATTTTTGGCGATTTTGAGATTTTTTGACTGATAGAATGTCCAGGTTCATTTCCGTGTACTGCATGCGTCACATTATCTAAATGACCAATGAAAAGTTGTGAAATCATGTCATCTGATTTCCACGTATTTCCATTTGCTGTCAAAGCTGTCCATCACGCAGCGTATCTCCCATAGGCAGTATAGTATCTCCCCGCCCTGTGGAGGCAGATCGCCGGTTTCGTGAAGTTTCTTGCCGGTCTCGTCTCTGAGACCCCTACACCTGGTATTAAAATGCGATCTGTATCCAGATAAGTTATCCGGATGATAAAAAAGGCATGTTAAGGCAAGGTATAAATACGTTATGATCGAATTGTGATCGGATCTGCCTGACCATCTGGAGGTAGTCTGGCTCGCATTGTGTTCGGATCTTTACTAGTAAACGCAATCTGCTTGTTGAAACCACATATTTAGGCCTATATTTTACTTTTCCCAAAAATGCTAAAAAAATAAACGAGTGAGAGCGTGTTATATCGGCTATATGACACGTTATAGTCAGATATGACGGCGCCACGGCGACACGCATCACCGCAGATGAGCAGAAAGCGAAACTGAAAGTAAGTCCCAGACGCAATCTTCTTCACAATCACACAATCATCTCACACACACAATCATCTTCAAGTAAAGAAACGAAGTGATCTTACCAGGGCAGGCTGTTGCCGAGCTCTTATTGATGTATGTCTTTGATTTTGAAATTAGCTAATGATAAAATTCAGCTCATATCTGTAATAAAATGCTGTTCATATCTGACAAAATTACGGTAAGATTGTGTAAATAAAGTATCAGTCTAGCATCGCCATGTCAGTGTATGATTCACTGTCTCTTCATAGTTTGCAAGAGACATTTATTAAACTGACATTTATTATTCATCTGTCAATGTGAAACGCGATTTGGTCATTCTAATTAATGATCGGAAGAACGCGTATCGACCACCGTTACTATACAATATGCACGTATGTCCATTTAAACTCGATTTTGGATCAAATATGGATTATATCATGACACTGGCAAGAATATGGTTACATTTAAAGATGTTGTGCCAAGCATGACAAAGCTGCGTTCAGCTGTTTTTGAAATAACATGTTTTTTTCACTTCCTGAAAAGTAACCGTTTTGGACGTACGTGGTTTTCATCGGGCAGCGACGATATTATATATATATATATATACAGTGTATATATATACTGTGTATATACACACACAAAAACAAACACACATTCACACAAATATACATTTTTTTCACATACATATTTTTTTTTAATTTTATCATTTTTAATAGCTTTAAAAAATGAATACAAATAATTAATATAATTTAATAATAATTACATAAATATTAATAAAATAACATAATATAAATACTATTTTTGGACACACACAGAGAGAGAGAGAGAGTTTACACCTGGTATTAAGAAGTGGTACAGGTGTAAACAGAGTATATAACTTATTGAAACTTTTGAAAATAACATTTGAAAAAAGTTTTTAACTTTTGAACATCTGGTTCAAAATCTTGAATGTTCTGGTATATATGTGTGTTAAACCTGCGGTATTCAGTGGCTAACATCCTATCACTGAAGCAGCATCAGATCAAACTCACACAGCGAAAACAGTGACATTTCCACGCATGGCATCATTTCTTCTAGAAACTAACAGGCAAAACGTAAAATAACTAATATCCAACAGTTAAACATACGTAGTGAGTGTAGTGAGAGTGTAAATACTGCAGGTTAGTTAATTAATACTGGGAGGAGGTCACATTCAGACAGTGCAGTGTGTGTGTGTGTGTGTGTGTGTGTGTGTGTCGTCAGGCTAAAAATAACAACTGAGCAATGCAACGAAAATCCAAACAAGTGCAATAGTGAAGAGTTGGTATTAAAACCCACCCAGAGCCCGCAGGCGCTGGACTATGTCATCACAGCTGTCTGGCACTAGCGACACACTTGGTGACCCGGTGGCCTTTACTGGTGTGTGTGTGTGTGAGCAACTGTTGATATGAGCTCTACAGGCTACGCCTGAGCCTGACAGAAACTGTCGAGGTGAGCAAGGAGACGAGGGTCGGTGTGGCACAGCGGGGAGGATTTCAACTCGAGACATTTACACTCAGTGTGGAGAACAGAAAGGTCAGGGGTCAAAGGGGAAGGTTCACTAACAGCGTGAGCACAAACATACACAGTGGGGGGGGTGTGTATGTACCTGGACCGCTCGGCTAGAGCCTTCAGAAGGAAAGACAACAAGCTCTCGGCTCCACTAGAGCGAAAGAAGCCGAGGAAAGTAGAAGAAACAGAATAAAGTTAGCAGCTGGAGAGAGCTTTATAGTGTCAATGGGAAAGAAGCTTCATTAGCAGGCACAATAAATGTGAGCATTATTGGATGAGTTGTCTAGAGGCTGAGTTGTGTAACGTGTTATAAAGAAAGAGTGGAGTTGCTAACTGCATTACAAGGCTTCTTTTATAACAGCCACACCATCAATCTAAGAAGAACAAAAGACATTAGTGGAGACCTGAGAGAGTTTCAACAAGAGCAGGAGCACACACTCACTTCTCTAGCTGAATGTAGATGTAACAGGCGTCTATTGTTTCCAGATAAGTCTAATTATAAATAATTATAGACAATAGAGGGAATGTGCTGACGTCACTTTCCCGCAGGACCACCCCATCAGCCGGACGGAGCGGCAGAAGAGCTGCTGTGTGCCACACTCTACAGATAGAACGATAGAACGATAGATAGAACGATAGATAGAACGATAGATAGAACGATAGATAGATAGATAGATAGATAGATAGATAGATAGATAGATAGATAGATAGATGGATGGATGGATGGATGGATGGATGGATGGATGGATGGATGGATGGATGGATGGATGGATGGATGGATGGAATAAAACAAATAGATAGATAGATAGATAGATAGATAGATAGATAGATAGATAGATAGATAGATGGATGGATGGATGGATGGATGGATGGATGGATGGATGGATGGATGGATGGATGGATGGATGGATGGATGGATGGATGGATGGATGGATGGATGGATGGATGGATGGATGGAAAAACAGAAATAGATAGATAGATAGATAGATAGATAGATAGATAGATAGATAGATAGATAGATAGATAGATAGATAGATAGATAGATAGATAGATAGATAGATAGATAGATAGATAGATCAATACATAGATAGAACAATAGATAGATTCATTCACTATTAGGATGCATTGGGCCAGTTTTTGACCATCATCTCAATGCGGAAAGTGGCCAAATATGCATTAATTCATTCAACATAAATGAATGCTAGTCTGTTCCCAGTAACATCATCATGATCTAAAAATAAAACCATCTAAAAAGATCTCCACCATGGCTCTCTAGAAAGAGGGCAATAAAAGAAAAGTGTCTGTGGCTCCATCGTTTCCCCTTCAGGATGTGTCTCGAGTCCAGTGGTAAACACCGATCTTCTGTGTGGAATGGTACAGTAAACAAAGATTGGACATCAACCAGTAGATCAATAATGAGGGGAGACACATGCCAAGTATATTACGTTTGCCGTGCTTACAGAGCAGATTTAGAACGAGAACTCGCTCGGACGAAGCGCTGAAAGCCGCGGTGAAACTCGGATCGATAGAGGGATGAACCTATTGCTCATGTTTTTTTTGTCCTTGAAAACTAGAATTGCATGATGATTGTGCCAGAGGAGAGATTAATTGGATAAAAAGAAGTGAGAGACCTTCGCCGGTGGCTAAATCCAGCCTCGGAATAGATTGGTCTCTCCTGGCCTTTTAAACCAGACGCTTAATGAGTCACACTGGCACAAGCTTGGAGGGCAAGATTAAATTTAATCAAATCTAAAGCCCAAACTAATTGTTCACATTAGGAAATCACAATACAACTCCTTTTACACATAGTGTTATTTGAGTGCTTTACACGCACTAGAGATTTTGAGGTCTCAGAGTATGTGCTTATGGCCAAATTATACAACAAATTACTCTCAGAAGTGTCTTGGCTTTTATAATGCTGCTTTTAGAGGCCTAAACAATTAAATAAAACCCACTCTCCAACCATACCAGTAGATGCATCCTATTTAGTTATGCACTGATATGGAAATTTTGGTTAATACTGATAATTAATGGTCTGGCTGAATACTCGATTCTGATTGGCGGATGGGTATGCAATAAAACTATTTAACGCACAGGTAGTTCCAAGTCCGTTTAACACATAGACATGTTGTGAACTCTGCCTCATGACTTCTAATAATAAATTAACTTTGCTTCTGAATCGCTAGATTATATTACTCAGCAAGTCAAGTCACATTTATTTATATAGCGCTTTTTTAGCAAGTTATGGTGTGGTAAAGTCGCTATTTTTGAAATAATTCAACTCACAGCTTTATTGCTAATAGACAGATGCTGCACATAATCAGGTAATATATACACATATCTCTCTCTCGATCTTGATACGCAAATTCATTCAAATAAACATAACCTTACCACACTACTTTATCTCTGTGTCCGATTTAAAGCGGACAAAATGCTAAATCTAAGTCATAGCTGATGAAAACAACCACCATTTCAGTCAAATTTAACACTGTACACATCAATGATAGCTTTAAAATGTCAATACTGGCAAATGACCATGGTATAAATGGGATAATCCACTCATTAAATGATTCGTTGCCTGACATAAAAATAAAACAATGCCTGAATAATGCAACGCAAGACATTCGAATTTCCTTGAATGTCAAGTAATGGACGACATTTTCAAGACAAAATGCATGTGTCATGGATCAATAACATGAGCGTTTACTCAGATCCAGCATGATTGTGTCTGTATGAACGGATAGGTCAACTAAAAATCATATGGGATTGTACCAATTGGCTACTTCAATTGTGATGGCACCATGCATCTGAATTAATAAAATCAAAAATTTATTGGGTTTAATATATCAGCCTAATTTTCTTAGTGGACTGATAGCAATAATATAGCCAATGCTGATCATTGTGCATCCCTAATCCACACACTCACCCACACTCGGACTGAATTGGGGGCTCGTCCGGGAACGTTTTGTCATCGGGCCTCCTACGGCGGCTGTGTGTGTGTGCGTCAGTGCTGGGCTCGGGCTCCTGGCTACTGTAGGTAACGGCCTGGGCTTCGGGATGTTCTGGAGAGGGCCTGAACTGGGAACTGTGGGGTAAAGGGCTGCTGGAGTGGTGGGAGCCACTGGCCAGCGCACATGTGATGGTGAAATGTGAGACCCAGCTATCAAAACAATATGAAAAGACTTCCTGTACTAATTAATTTAAGCACCGGTGGTTAGATAAAGAAAGGAAATAAAGAGACAGGTCTGAAAACGCCCTCTCAGAGTAATTAGATCAGTGGTGATCTAATTCCAAGAACGATCCCCTGGGAATCTGCATTGACAGTGCTCTGTTCGGGCATCTTTTGAAATGCATTGACAAGACAAACGTGCACTCAAAATCACACACATCAGAACATCAGGACCCTGACCTTTCTGCAACAACATGACAGCTGCCATTCTCCCCGGTCCATCTCAAGGAGACGTTTTACCATTTGCCATTCTGCCTTTTATGTAACAGTCTATGCTTTCAAGGGTTTAGTTGACACAACTGTCCTCTAATAATACTCCCTGAAATAGTGTATTTGAAACCTCACCTCACTTATCAATGCATTTGAAGACAACTCATCCTGAGCAATATAAGAACACTCTGAACATAACCAAAGGTAGTTATTATTTTACTCCTGAATTGCTCTGCAGTGCAAATAAATAAATAAATAAAAAATTGCACAATCACCACAACCACCCTGGTCAATGCAAAAACATCCTTATAGTGGGTCTGTCCCATTTTTACTATGGCCCTCTAGCAGGAAAATCATCTACATGGTAAATTATAAATGGACTGCCTTTATATAGCGCTTTCACAGACCCAATGGCCACCAAAGCGCTTTATATTTTGCCTCACATTCACTCATTCATACACCGAGTACACATACACATGAGTAATATTGAGGTAACTGACCCAACAGTGGATCTGCTACTTGAAGATTAACTGGACTGGAATCACAGGAAATCATTTCCGCTATGCTACTGGAGTCTTCCAGATATACTGTTCAACAGTTTGGGGTCAGTACGTTTTTTTGTGACAGTAAAGATATTTATGATGCCCACAAGATTTTTTTTTTAGTTTACGTATATGCATCAAAGAATCCTGAAAAAAAGTGTCAAAGTTGTTTTTGGGTAGGAAGCATATATCTTTAAATGCAAATGAGCTGCTGCTCCCCGCCCCCCCTTTCCAAAAGAGGGCGGAGCCTTTACAACTTGGGCCTAGATACTCCAGTAACAGCAAAACAGGAAACAGCATGGGGTGCTTCTCCATTAGTTTCTATGTAAACAAGCGCTAAACAGACCTTGCATTGTTTACTCCCGTATGGTGCCATTCACAGCGCATCTTTGCGTCTAAAAACGCAAACTTTTAACTTGAGTGCTGCGTTTTTTCCAATGCCATTTCCTGCGCAAGACACTGAAAGATGCAAGTGCCAAGGTCAAACGCGTCCATCTAGCATGTTTCCATAGAAAAGCAATGGAAAAGTAAAGAAAATTGGAAAAATGCATTGTTTGCATTAATACTATTTAGACTTTTTATCATGTAGCTGAGACATTCTTGTGAATCCACAATCTGCTAGCCTGGATGCCAGCCCGAACTCCGCCCACAACATTTTTTGGTCGGGAAGTTCGGTCTGGATTCGATCCAGGGTTCCTACAGGTTTCTTCAAGTTAAATTCAAGTCAAGACCATTTATATAAAAAATTAATACCAATTTCCCGTCCCTACCAGCAAAGAAAAACAAAATCCTTCAACCCGTGTTCATTTATTTTTCAAATGTGGAATGGGTAAAAGATGATAAGTCAAGCAGGTGAAATAAAAACATTTCAGTAGGCCACAAGAAAGTTTGCCGAACAACGTTAAGTTGTGTTTTAACATTAGCTAAACACACACAGGACATCAGTTCTGACTGGATCGCTTCCCAGATCGACACTATCCAACATTTTCATCTAGTTTTTTTTTTCGTTGACGAAAATGTCAATAGATTTTCGTCATAGTTTTTGTCATTCAAAACTAGCGCCTCGTTTTCGTCAGTGAAAAAATGTCGTTGAAGAAAAGTTTTCATCATTGTTTTCGTCAATGAAATTAACACTGACATACAGCACAATTTTTAAGACCCAGATATCAAAATTCAAGACTTTTTAAAGACTTTGTAAGGTATTATTTCCAAATTCATAAATTCAATGCTTTTAAGGCTTTTTAAGCCCCTTTAGGAACCCTGTCAATCCATTGAGGAGTAATTATGTTGTAAAATAAATCAACAACGCATTAATTTTAATAGACGAACAGAGAACTGCAATCAAGGCATTTGTCGATCGGAAAGATATTTTTGGCGTCCTTCCTACATGATTCGGGAAAAGTGTAACTTATCAGCGTTGGCTCCGACGGTCTAAGAAGATGGGACGTAATGAAAAGCCTGTGGTCGTTGTGGTTTCTCCTTAGAAATAAGTAAAAGAAGCAACACTCGTTATTTAACTTCTAAAATAAGTAAGTTCTGTTGTTGAAAACTGCGCTAAGCAAAGGAGTTGACTTACTGCGTTGCTCTGATTGGTTGTAGGTCTATCGACTATCCAATTGAGAGTAGAGTTTTGTTTTTACATGTTTCGGTTAAGACACGCCTCATAATCAAAGCCCTACGGAGCGGTTTCAGACTCATATTCTCACTAGAATACGAGTATGACGAAGTCAGGCTAACTAGCTGCTCTAGTGAGGAGATAAACATGGCGGATGGTGTTCGGCTCACTCAGAAGAGGAGCTAAGCTAACAGGTCAGATTCTGGGATTTTTGCATAAAAGGTCACTTTCAGCATCTTCAAAATGAGAGCCATTGATACAAGTCTGTTTGCTGTTAATAAAAAGACACCATCCCTCTCTCTCCAAGAGAACACACACAGCTGGATATGTACAATATCCAGATACTGTGGAATGCTTCCAGTTTGCAATCTGTTGTTGTTTATAATTATGTGCATACTCTTCCAGTTACACACAAACACACAGTTTTTGTGTGATATGTACAACATCCAGATTGTGTGTTTGTGTGTAACTGGAAGAATATGCCCATATTTATAAACAACACCAGATAACAGACTGGAAGCGTTCCACATGGTCTGAGTGGGAATCTAATCAATAATGTTGGCAAAAACACACCGCTTGGAGCCATTTGAATATAACCGACCAGGAAACGCATGATCCATTCAGCCTCAGGCTACTTTCGCTCACCTGGAATGAGATGAGATCTCGCTCAGGTCTCCTACACTCCCATCCGCGGGTGTGTGTCCGGCGGCCAGAGCCGCGGCGTAGCTCTGAGGAAGATACAACCTCCCGTGGTCGTCCTCCACTGAACCTTCTTCAGTCAGCTCCGGTGTCCAGGGGTGTCCCGGATCAGACGCGCCCCGGCCCTGGAGCACGACGCGGGCCACGGACGCATTGGCCACCCCTGGGGTCATGCTACAGGGTGCGGTGTCAATGCCACTGTCAGTGGAGGCTCCTTTAATGTAGGTGAGACCCAGCATCTCTGGATCCATCAGGTCCCCGGAGCCGAAGTGCTTCTCATCACTGTTACTGCTGGAGGCATTGCTGGACAGAGTGTTACTGCTGGAGTGGCTGGAGGTCTTATCGCCGCCCTGCTGGAGGACGACACACACAGCAAGGAAACATTAATAATAGGGATAATAATAAACCTGCTGCTTTCTGTCATTAAGGATAATCAAAGAACAAAAGAATAAAGAAAGCATTCACTGCTCTAGACTGAATAACTTGTGTAGCTTTAATAAGGATTTATCTATATTTCATTAATAAGTTATGCAGTGAAGACTGTCAATTTCTGTATATATCCTTCCTTTTAGAGTAGACCTACCTGAAAGCCAAAGTTACATGGATCGAAAACAATAAGTTTTTGTGCATTTTAACAGGGCAAGTAGAAATCTGAACTGGTCTGACTGGGCCAATAGAGAGAATTGAGCCCTGATTTATTGAAGGACAGGTAACCGTGACATTTATTTTAATAATGTCGCAGTTGATTGTTTTAATGGCAACTTTTTATGAAAGAAGGCCAATACTACTATTGATGTCTCTATGAATTTTTTCTCTCTCAATTTTAGCCATTAAGTACAGCCATTCAGCATGACATGTATACATTTTAAAGCTATGCATTTTAACATTTATTACGCTTTAAAATATATAACTTTTAATTTAAAATATAGTCTGGTGTCTTTACATTGTTTTTACATTAATTTGGAAATTAAATGTGAAATTATCACAATATGAATATTAAAAACTTTAATGTTAGGTGCATTTTTTAAATCAATTGAATATATATATATATATATATATATATATATATATATATATATATATATATATATATATATATATTTGGGCTGTCAAAATGATTAATCATGATTAATTGCATCCAAAATAAAAGTTTGTGTTTACATAATATATGTGGGTGCACTGTGTATAATTATTATATATATATAAACACACACACATGCTTGTATATATTTAAGAAATATTTTCATGTATATTCTGTATATAGATTTATATATAATTTATATTATATATAAATATAAATATTTTATATATAAATATTTTTTTCTTAAATATACATGCATGTTTGTTTTTATATATATATATATATATATATATATATATACAAAATAATTATGCACAGTGCACCCACATATATTATGTAAACACAAACTTTTATTTTGGATGCGATTAATCGCGATTATATATACGATATAATATATATATATATATATATATATATATATATATATGCAGCCTAGTGTCTTTATGTTGGTTCTACATTAATTTTGGAGATTAAATGTGAAATTATCACAATATGAATATTAAAAACTTTAATGTTAGGAGCGATTTTTTTAAAATCAATTGATCGCACTTTATATGTATATACTGTATATATAAATACACAAATATTAAAACAAAAAGTTAAAGTAAAGCCTCGATTTTTCATTAGCTCACATTGCAATAAACAATACCTATCGTGCCATTGTCTACGTGACGTTTTGTGCTTGCTAGCATATTTTATCATCTATATTCCAATTAGCAGATGGAAAACGGGTCATATGCATTGTCATGTGACACCTTCTTTAGTCCAAACTAATATCATGCCAATTTAAATGTACCACTGCACACTGGAAAGACCAGCAAAACTAATTACTGTGAGCTAATGAATAATTCTGTGACTGGTGGTAATGTATGCAAATATGAGCTGTATTCATTAATTAGTGCGCAGACAATAGGGGTAATAAATTAAAAGCGGGGAGCCTGTGGTGAACGGCGCCCATGTATATCTCCCAGTGGATACGGCCAACAGCATTTTAGACAATGCAACAGACCATTTCAGAGATGAAAAGGTTTTAAGTTATTGATATAGATGGTAAAAGGCAACAAACATAATTAAGAGACTGTGATTCGGACATTAAACCTGCTTTTAGACTGACATGAAATGATACAAACTCATTAATGCAGCTGTAAAACACATTCCACTTAACATGGATAATGAGACCGTCCTTTAATCTATCATGGTTTTCCATATTTATTCAGAGGCTCTACAGCTGCAAACCCCCAATAGCTCTTCATCACACACACAATAAATCATATGTCGTAGATTAAACATCCCCAGGATCTAAAAGTTAAAGTTTTCAATGCAACCGAGTTGCTAATGGTTAAAAGCATTCATTTGAACAGCATGAAGTGGTAAAAATTGATTGGGTGTTATTCTAAACGTGGGAAAGGAATGAATTAAGACATTATATGCCATTTTCTTTAATAGAAATTGTTAAATTAATAAGTAACATGATTAAAAACTGCAGTGATTGCAAATAAGAATAGAGGCAAACGCTTCCAACAGTCACTGAAAGAGAAAAGGCCTCGTTTGAAGGAAGTGATAACATTAGTGTAAGTGAAACGAAGTAATTAACATTAATTTACCTTAAAGGGAAATGAAGATGTTCTTACTACAACACAGTTTAAGAGCAAAAAAGCATCCCTATTATACAAGGCCTGTTAACTTTTACTTCATTTCTGTAAAAATATTGCAATTTGCATTTGCAACAAGCTCTAAACACACCAAAGTATGAATAATATATATATATATTTTTATTAAATGTGATTTCACTCAACATTTTCTACTTATAAATCCATGCAAAGTTGCAATTTTAAAAACATTTGCGAACAAAGCCGTTTCCATCCCATGTGTTTAATGTGTTTACCTCCTAGGAAATTGGTGCAAAATATCTGTAACAAAACTGGAAGTCGCTGCAGTCGGGTGCCTCTTTTTCATACATCATGAATGACTCGGGTCTCAAAAAGCGCAAACGAAACGCTATAAACGCTTGCTATCTTGCGTTCGGAGAAGGATACCAGATGTTCATGATACCAGGAGGTCATTATACAAACTATAGATGACATTTGAGATGCTGCGATGCAATTGGTCCGCTGGTTAGTCCGGTTATCCAATCACATCCCGTTGAGTCACATGACTTTTTTTGGTGACACTTTACAAGGTTCGTTAGTTAACATTAGTTAACTACATTAGTTAACATGAACTAATAATGAATAGCACATATACAGCATTTGTTAATCTTTGTTAATGGTATTTTCAACATTTACTAATACTTGATTAAAATCTTGTTAACATTAGTTAATGCAAGGTGAACTAACATGAACAAACGATGAACAGCTGTATTTTCATGAACTAACATTAACAAAGATGAACAAATGCAGTAACAAATGTATTGCTCATGGTTAGTGCATGTTAGTAACTAATGTTAACTAATGAACCTTATTGTAAAGTGTTACCTTATTTTTTTACGCGAATCAAGGGATTTATAGATTTTCTGGCTTTTCTCAGTCTAGAAAGCTCCAAATTCAATAAATAATTTCACATTTCTTCTATATAAATGACCCATTTTAAATACACATTCATCCCTTTAAGCACGTGAGTTTCTTTCCTAAAACTTACATAAAAATAGGTGGTTAAACTACAGTTAACTTAGTGCTAGAGCCAAACTCATTATCAGAGATTCTACACTACATACAAACATCATTTCAAATCAGTCATGTATAGTAGAAGGATCTTACACGCATGTACAGATGCTCACTACAGGAGCCCTGTGTAAAACGACCGTCATTCACTTTGAATCGGCGGCCGGTGGTCAGATGCTATTACTGGAACAGGGAGCGAGAGATATTGGGCAAAACTAACATTGAAGGTGAGATAGATGGCGAGAGAGACAGACAAACACGAGCACGTCCCTGATAACGGCACAGAGCGCCAGCACCAAGGGCAGACTGACCTTATCACCATTCATTCATCACACTGATGCACACACACACTGACAGCACGACTAGCGGGGCTCCGTGCGCGTGTGTGTGTGCGTCATATCAAGCTTTTCAGCCTACTGTACGTAAAGACGAGCTGGAGACGTCCCCACAGCAGCAGATCCAGGAGATGACAATTTTATGTGATTATAGCGTTGATATGTGACGTGTAAGTCTCACTTACCACATTAAAACACCGCAAATTTCACAGAGGGAATTCCCCAGGATTAGGAATTAGTCCGGCATTTATAAACATACAGTTGCATATATAAACAAATGCCTGCGGGCTAGCCAACTAACCAGCTGAATAATAAATAAACCACATGGTTTGTTTTGTCAGCGGTCTTCCGAACTTTACATGAACTGGACCTCGTGACCTTCTCTACAGCTGCGTGTAGGACGACCGGGAGTCTAAATTTACTATCAAACCATTTTTAGCGCTCGATTTGCGGCTTAATCAAGATACTTATTTTGATTTTAGGGCAGTGGTTCCCAACTAATTCATTTATATCAATATAAAACAGGTTTTTATTGCTGTTTTAATTGTAGTAAATCAACTTAAACTAAATGAAAATGAGAAATGCTTTGGCAAGTAGCTGAAATAAATTTACATTTAAAATATTTTATTCTATTATAGTTATATAACAAAGATGTTTTTTTAATGGTTTTAGTTTCAATTAACTATAAACCTGATTCTTAAATATATATTTTTTTTTAAATCCTTATTTAATTTCCAATATATTATTTTGGTAAAACTTCATATTCAGAACATATGTCATGATTATGAAGGTGTCATGTTAGTCTTATGCACACCCCTTCAAGTAAAGTGTTACCATTATATTTAGTTTATAAAACCCAAATCATCCTAGATGAATGTACAGTTTTTATACAAGATTAAACTAAATATATTGGTAACACTTCCTTTTACAGTCCAGTTACCCATGTAAATACTATGTACTTATTTTAGTAACTACAATTACTGGGTAATAACTAGTACTAACCCTGAACCTACCCCTAAACCTACCCCTGTTCCATGTACTTAACTTATAGTAGCCAGTACTTTCTAGGTAAGTACACTGTAAGTATACTGTAAGTACTGTACTGTAAAAGGAAGCTTTACCAATATATTAAACAAATATATTTAACCATTTAGTTACCTATTTATTCAATAACCACACATAAACAATATTCTCTCAAAAATACAAACATGTACATACATGTTGCTCACATATTATGGTAGCCCTGTTTGTGCTAACTATAGTGTAATTTCACCTGTGCCATTAATATGTTTATAAGCAACTGATGTCAGAACATCTCAAGGACCCCAAATACACCTTGGTTCCCAAAGGGTTAATCTATAAACACATAGTTTCAGTAAATAAATAAAAATGTAATAAATAAAACTGTCTCATTAAAGCAGATGTACCAGAGGAAACCTATTAGTGGACATGAGGAATGAATATTGAATATTGTTGCGGACAATCTTGGCCTTGGATTTAAAAAGCTTTTTTAAGGGTACTCAATGTCTAGTACATGTTTGTCCCTCCCGAATTTTCTTTCAGGATCAGAATGAATGATGTTGATCCAGAACCGAGCTTTTCTTGGCAAAATCACCGGAGTGTCACATGGGAAGACGTCTTACCCGCGTCAACTTGTTCGGTGAATCCTTCCCTCTTTCCTTCAAAGAGTTGAGGATCTTGGTGGAAGGGACGTGCCATTTCGCCTCTGTGGAGACAGAATAAAGCACATGAGCTTCCCAGAAAACATTACTAAAGAGGACATAAGAGCACAGACACGGTCTAATACGCTCATTAGATGCTGCACACTGGACAAGACGGGCAACTAATCATCTATGATATTCGAAAAATCACATACTGTTTGTTTTCTCACACAAACCGCTCGTTTCGTGTCTTAGGCCATCAATGTGTACTTACATCATTAAATCATGTTTAATTTGGACTTCTCTGTGCATGCTCTTTGAGGTGGTGACCATAGAGATCCATTATATGACTGACAGACAAGAACGGTTTGATCTAAAATTGAAAACACTGTGGAAACAAAGACACCTACATCTTGGATGGCCTTGAGGTTAGCTAAAACATATCAAAAATTAATTTCAAAGTCAACTATTCCTTTAAGGTCTTAATTTTCGAACATTAAACCATCAAGCTTTTATTTTGCTCACGAGTAAATGAACACTGAAACATACATATATTTATTGAATTATGTTATTTTTGTCAATCACACTAAGCCCGAATCGCAATTTCAGGTTTTAATGAATCGTGCAACCTATTTTTTTTTTTTTTAACTTCCAGTGTGTTTCCAGGTCAGTGGCTGATGTCCATCTGACCTTCACTCTTGAGACACATAACTATAAAGCTCAGCGTGTGTGTGTGTCTCACCTGCAGAGCGTGTTCTCTCGAGGGTGGGCTCTCTCTCCCTCAGCATCTCCCCGTCTCCCAGCATGCACTGGGCTTCAGCGGAGCGCTCGTGGAGAACAGGAGACTGACACCTGTGGAAGAAACAGGCTGGGGTTTAGCTCGTCCGGGAATCAGCCAAAGAAAGATGATGAAAGCCAGTTTTTTGGGGGGGCTATTCATCTTTGATTGCAGTGCACTGATGTGCGGTTTGACCTCCAGACATTACGTTTGAAGACACGTTCAAATTCATATAGCAATAGCTCATGTCTTTACTCATACTAGGAAACGTCAGCCTTGATTAGATTGATTATGGATTGATTATCTCACACTCCCCAAACGTCCTCTGTGTGAAGGTTACGCTCTAAACACTTCAAGTCTAAACGCATTTGTGGATCACTCTTAGAAGAAAGGGTTCTATTTACAACCAGAAATGGTTCCATCCCCCGCTTCATATATGGAACTCCAAAATGGTTCTATATAGAACCATTTTTTTTGGTAAAAGGTTCTATTGGCCAAGTATGGAACCCCAGGGTTCTATTAGAACCCAGAGGAACCCTTTTTTAAGAGTGTATAGAACCTTTTAGGGGTTCCAAATACGTAGCGCTGATAGAACCTTTTAAGGTTCTAAATAGAACCTTTTCTTCTAAGAGTGATGACTAAAACTCGAGCACCAATCAGTCAATGACCAATTACTGTGCCTGAACATTAACCAGGTTTCTCATTACTTATCAATTTCTAAAACCCAAATCAACCTATATCAGATGAACAGTTTTATATGATGAAACAAAATTAATGTTTTATTACATTTAATGATATTAATATGAAATAGTTGAATATGTATTCAGAAATTAATTTATTTAAAATAAATTACACTATATTAAATAAACTCCAAATCATCAGGTGGACATTATGATAAACATTAATTTTTATAACAAGTATATGGAATAAGGAAAAATATATTGTATTATAGTAATATTAAATAGTTTAAAACCAGCTAATAATACAAGTTGTAAAAATGAATAAATGTTTCTACATTAATAATAAATACAGTTATTTTCAATACACTAAATCCATACTAAATAATATATATTATAATAAAATATTAATATTAAAATTATATAATATATATTATAAATAATATATATTATAATAAAATAATATAATAATAATAATAATATAACTCATATTTTAATATAATTTGTATTCATTTATATTAATCAAATTATTAATTGGACCAATATGCTTAACTAAACTCAAATAAACAAAATGTATGCAAAATAAATACTGATAAAAAATATATAAATTTTACACAAACTATATTAATACAAAATAATTGTATTATTTATGCCACACAAAAATTTTGTTTGAGTTGTGTGAGTTTGAGTCGGCATGTTACCCGTCGTATCCGGGCTGCTGGTTCCAGCTAGCGCTCCCACAGGGCCCGGGGTCACTGGAGGACGACTGGTTACTGGGCGAACTGCGGTAGTGTTGGGACGCCTCTCCTTTACTGCAGGACATCTGAGGGCTCTCCATGTCTTGAGCCGTCCTGTAGTGTGAGAAAGACAGAGAACAGATGGGTTTGGTTCTCACAGCAGCTGCGCTCCTGACACTGACACCACTGACACCACGGCTCAGGCTGGCATCAGCAACAGGTTTCAGTCTGTGGAGGGAAGACGAAATCAACAATCAATCGCTGAATGTGTGTTAAAGGGTTCGTCCGCCCAAAAATAAAATTACTCACCCTCAACTGATGTTTAAATCAGACCTATAAGTGGCTAAAACACAAAATAAAATAAAAATAAAAAATTCTATTATAATATTCTTATGAATCTTGAGGAAGGTGAATACCTTGATAACAAATTCAACTAATTTAAAAATACAAATTCAAATCAACCTACGTCTGATGAACAACATTTGACAGAAGAAATTCTGTTAAAAGATAAGATTAAATATAGTATATGAAATATATAAATAATAACATGAGGAAATAAAGAAATTGTAATCCACATTTTTTATATAAACAAATAATATTTGTATTAATTTGTATTATTTATTTTAATCCACATTTTTTATATTATTTTTGTTCTAAATATTTTTTTAATACATTAATTGTAAATTTAATTATTTCCAATAAACTAATTAAAAATGTATAATATAATTGAATGAATTAACAGTGGATTAGTGAAATGGATAATTAGGCAACACACAGAGACATACGTGCTGCACTCATTAAACATCATTCAGTTTAATATCTGACATCAATAACGGTCAGATTATCATGCTTTCAAATCGATTTGAACCATTTTAAGGTAAACATTCATGCAATTTATCTTTTATTTACTTGACATTTGGGCAAATGTGCATGTGGGTTTTCCATGCATACAGAAGATGTGCACAGAATATCAAGATTTCCAACTCCAATTACATACAGTATTAAAAATAACATAATCTAACCTTTATTGATGCATACTCCAAAAATAGCACAAGCAGAATGATAATATGTTCCACCACTAATGTATGTGTCACTAAGGACCTGTCTACTAAACCGTAAGGGATCCAATCACACGTCGCCTTGAGGAAGTCCTGGTGGTGAAAACTCAAGCATCTGATATTCCGGCTCCGGCAATGTTTCTGTTTCTGTCAGCTTTAATAAAGGAATCAGCAGTGCTCTCATTCTCCATGCATACATCGCATACACCCTCCGAAACCACTAAATATGACTTAATGAAGGTCATTTGCACAATTAGCATGGTGACTTGGTGCGCCAAAAATGGCACAGGACAATATGCATTCTAATATATTAATACACCCCTGTGACAGAAACATTTAATCTTTTATGAATTGCATGTGCAAACATTCTCATATTTATGTTAAAGTGGTTGCTAGGACATTTCTGGAAGGTGTCCAGTGTGTTTTTAGTGTTCATCAGCAGAGTAACTTCAGTGGCATTATATGCACAGCTCTCTCCACATGCGGTCTCACACTAGAGTCTGGAAAGGTCATCAACACCACGAGGGGCTCCAAGTAAGAACAAATGACCACATTATAACAGACCTTATTTGAAAGGCATAATGCATGCACACCAAACACAGGAGCCTGAATCAGGATGTTCTGGGTCAGTAGGTATGGCAGGAACACTGGAAATGCAACATCACTTTCCAGCAGCAAGTAAATGATAGTGCACATTGCAAACGAAAATGTTGCATGACGAGAAACGACAACAGACAGGTTTTTGTTTTTGTTTTTTTTGCAATTTTCACATATTTATGCACTGCAAAAAAGAATAGTATTAAGAGTACTTTTATCTTGTTTTACAGTTAAATAATAAAAAAATGATATTCATAAGTATGACAAGACGGAGATTAGTGCCATATGAAAGCAGTTTTATTTCTTCCCAAATTCTGTTTTATTAATCCCAGAATCCATGTTTTTTTGGTTTAATTTTCTCGATTCTGTTTCAATGGTTTAATATTTAGTTACATTGCATTAATCAAAAAGCAAATCAAATTAATTCATAAAACTTTACATATTTATTATTATTTTTTTTTAACAAAATGTTTTATTTTTATTCAGTTTTCTGTTAAAATATTTCTGGATTTATGATTTAATACAAATGTATTATTAAAAACTGTGGCAATCAAATAAAAGCATAAAATATATTCTTATTTATTAATTTAACAATACTTTTATTTTTTGGCAAACAGTGTGCAGCAACAAAGATGTTTATTTACTGCTAAATTTAAAACAAGCAAGAAAAATTGTGTAATTAAAATTTAAGAATTATTACTATTATTATTATTACTGCTATTTGAGAAGTACATTATACTGTCCAATAGTAATTATATTTCTGTCATAATTTCTTCCATTTAAACCAAACTTTTATTTTATAAGGGTGTCCTTTGAGTTTCTATGTGTATATATGATGATGAGGATAGTTTGCAGACTTCAGATTTCAATAGGAAAGACGCAAAAATATGAAACTGTGATGAATCATTAAATATAACAGAAATAATATTCATTTAATATATTTTGTTTAATCTTATATAAAACGAAATTTATTGATAAGTAACAAGTAATCTGATTGATGGAACCGTGCCAAACCCTGCGGACACTTCATAATACGCAAACTCAGAAAATATAGCATTGGTCCATGTTGATCCAGTCATAATCATACTTCAATGAGCTCCTAATATCAGCATTAAATTATTACATAGTTTAAATTAATACATATTTATGCTAACCATGATTTCTGAAATGCATAACTTTAGACAGTTCCCTCTAATAACAGATTGTAATGCACTTAAAGCAGCTTTGTGTATTGTGAAAAGCGCTATACTGTACAAATAAAGGTGAATTGAAGTGATACCTGGGTCCATCTGGCAACTTCCTGTCGAAAGAGGTGCTGCGTGGGATAGCGCTCTGGAGGACCTGCTGGCAGGGCGTGCGGTCGGGGCCCTGTGTGGGGGACCCGCGGGGGACCGGCTGGCTGCTGGTGGGCACACGGTGCCAGGTGGTGTTTCGTTTGAAGGGCGTCTTGTACTCGCAGGGCGTTCCTTCACTGTCCAGCTTATACTCCACCATAGGGATGCGGTAGAGCTCTGAACATCCCCTGAGACACACAAACAGCAGAACATAAGCCAACCATAGTTTTGGGGAATATGAGCACTGATTAATTGCACATAATGAAATCAGAATTGTATCTATGCCCTTTTTACAAAGTCTTGATTTAGTTTTTAGGCTGTACTAGAATAGATTTAGATGCTTAAATGTTCAAAAAACACATTATTTTCCACATATTCTCCATTGTTGCGGCTCCTCTCTTCCCAGTCTCTCAGTAACGCTCTGTTCAGAAGCCCCGCTTTCTGAAAGCACACTGTGCTCTGATTGGTCGGCTGGAGCAGTGTGTTGTGATTGGTCGAGCGCTTTGAGTGTTTGGGAAATGTCCCGCTCTCACCATAACCGCCAGTTTCAACACACTATACCTAACTCAACCAGGCCCCGCCCCTTTATTATCGTACGATTTGTCCAAACCCACGTGATGGGTAGGTTTAGGGGCGGGGTCAGGGGTAGGTCATTCATACAAATTGGCTAATTCGTAAAATATATACGATTCAGCAAAAATGCACTAATTCGTACGAGTGAGGTCGTACGAATTGTTACGAATTAGCCACCTCGTAAAATTCGTACGAATTCTCGTGAGATCGGGTTGATGTAGAAAAGCATAGTACTGCCCCTTTAAGAAAATACATTTTTCTGGATTTTCTTTTTTGGTTAATATCATATTTCAAACACCTGTCATTTAATTATCAATCAATTCCTGATGCATGAATATCTGCCCTGCTTTTTCTCTTATTGAATATTGTTTCATTTGGAAAAGCATTGCAGTATTTGTTGAAGCACTGCACTTCTGTATTAATGATGTTGGACATTAGTTAGCATGACCTGCACAGGGACTACGGATGAAAATGAGCTATTAACGCTAACTCTAGCACATTTACATTGAAGTTTTGCTACCGTGTTATTATTATTATAATTATTATTATTTTAATAAAGATAGGGCCCTAACAAAATGTTTTATTTTTATTCAGTTTTTCTGTTAAAATATTTCTGGATTTATGATTTAATACAAATGCAATCAAATAAAAGCATAAAATATAATCTTATTTATTAATTCAACAACACTTTTATTTTTTTGGCAAACAATGCGCAGCACAAAAGATGTTTGTTTACTGCTAAATTTAGAACATGGAAGAAAAATTGCGTAATTAAGTTTTAACAATTATTATTATTACTGCTATTTGAGAAGTACATTATACTGTGCAATAGTAATTATATTTCTGTCATAATTTCTTCCATTTAAACCAAACTTTTATTTTATAAGGTTGTCCTTTGAGTTTCTATGTGTATATATGATGATGAGGATAGTTTTATTAAAGTGCATTGTCCGTGTTTAAAAATAAATAAATAAAAAATATTCAAGTTACCAATGGACATACGGTTACCGCTTTAAAGGGATACTCCACTTTTTTTGGAAATAGGCTCATTTTACAACTCCCCCAGGGTTAAACAGTTGAGTTTTACCGTTTTTGAATCCATTCAGCCGATTTTCTGATATTTAGAAGAAATTGACTCACTGACTTCCATAGTAGGAAAAAAAATACTATGGAAGTCAATGAGACCTGGTTACTGATATTCTTCTAAATATCAGAAAATCTACTGAATAGATTCGAAAACAATAAAACTCAACTGTTTAACTCTGGGGGAGTTGTAAAATAAGCCTATTTCCAAAAAAAGTGGAGTATCCCTTTAACACTAAACATGAACTGGAGGATGCACAGAAATGGAGAGGCTGGATGAGGAGGGTGTGTTAAAGAAGAGAGCCCGAGGGTTCAGCGCTGCACCGGGTCACCAAAACACTCCACTCTCCCAAACATCTGCAATTCAACTCTGCTGCTATTGTCTCCGTGAAGCTCTCGGGGTGAGGGGTTCACATTCTCCTCTGACATTTCCATAACCAGCCCTGCAGCCCACGGGCTCGTATCAATTAGATGCAGAAGACAGGCCCAAGAATCGGAGAATGTGATCTCTGCGTCGGCCGAATGTGTTTTAAATTGAGCTGCATTCATCAGTCTTTTGCCCACTGGCCTCTGGTTATCCGTGACCTGCGTCGTTTATTTGTAAAAACAGTGAAATATGAAATATTATCATCACAATTTAAAATATCTTCCCTATTTAAATACATTTTTGACCCTCTAGAAATCATTCGAATCCGCTGATCGGCTGCACAAGAATATTTCTGATGATTCTAAACAGTGTAACTACTTACTAAGTAATTAGTTCCTGTAATTTAATTACTTTTCCCTTGAAAATGTAAAGTAAGGGATTACTCTTCATTTATCTGTAATTTGATTAGTTACTTCTGATGTAACAGTGTATCTACAGATTTTTAACAGCAAATTTAATGACTTTTAAGACCTTTTTAAGTCCTCTAAAAGGCAAATTTAAGACTTTACCACGAAAAAAAAAAAAAAAAAAAAAGGAAAATGTTCAGCATGACACAACAGTGTTAATTTGTCAGCCATTTTTGGTTGCCAGATACTATTGACAAGACCGGGTAGAAAACATGTTCTTCTAACAGAAAAGCTCTGACTGGGGATTGTATTATTTAAATCTGGCAACCAAGCATGAACGCTCGTAAACACAGTCTGTAAACAAAACAAAAAAACGTATGACGTGTCGGACAAGAAATTTAAGGTACGTATGTGAAATTTAAGACCTCCTTATCGGAAATTTCAGATTTTAAGACATTTTCAGGCCTTAAAAAGCGAAAATTTTATTTAAGACGTTTTAAGACTTTTTAAGGACCCGCGGGGACCCTGTGTAATTGAGGTAAATACTGTGTATAGATCAATCCGATCTCGCAGCGATTCGTATGAATTTTAAGAGGTGTCTAAATATTACGACCGCACTCGTACAAATTCGTATGAATTATTGTAAAATATGTATGAAGAAAGTGTGAAATGTCATGAGATCACACATAAAACAATAGTGGGTTTAACATCAACATGTATTGTCGGATGTTAAAAAGTGTGTTTTTATAATGAAACCTTTTCCACCTTGGTCTGTTTAAGGATAATTCATGCAGTTTTATAGTATTTATCTGAAAGAATTAAAACAGATTCATGTCTATCCTTGCATTATTCAGCTGGTTGAGATTGATATGGGATTTTGAAAGTAATTAAATACTTTTTAGAGAGAGTAATTACTACAGTAATCTAATTACACTGTTGAAGAGGTAATTAGTAACTAGTAGCCTAATTAATTACTTTTTTAGAGTCACTTACCCAACACTGATTATAAATGTGCTGCTTAACATTTGAGAATATTTGAAGAGTTCAGATGCAAAAGCCTCTAAATGCCATTTGAAATTTTCTTCTAAAATGATCATTTTTATCAAGCTTGTATATTTAAGTTCAGTAATTTCACTTAAATGGCAATGAAGATTACCTATTAATTGTAATTCAAGTGAAAATACTGAACTTAAATATACAAGCTTGATAAAAATGGGCATTTTAGAAGAAATAGAAGTTGAAGTGCTCTTTAAGCACCACACTTAAGTAGAACTACTGAAGTATTTAACATTTTTTGTGCTTAAGTATTGCAAGTAGTTTATTTCAAAATTCGCTACTTAACTGCTAAAAGTAAAAGTATAAGTATTGTGTCATGAAATTATTAAAGAAAGCAGTCAAAAGTTTGAACTAGCAATCAAATAAGGCGCTTTAGTTTGATACAAATTTGCTTTGGCGGCCGCCGAAAAAGTCAACTCCTGCACTAGTTGTCAATGTGCGCGTCAATCAATCCCAATCACCCTATAAAACTGGTGTGCGATTTAGGCAGCATGAAAGGCAACTTGCAATGAACGATGCGTAAAATTTTCATAATTGTAACGAGTAACTTGCAGAACATTAAAAAAAAATCGAAGTAAAAGTATTAAATTCATCGAAAATATCTACTGAAGTAAAAGGAGAAAAACAACACTCTAGTAGAGTACAGATACAGCATTTTAGTACTTAAGTACAGTACTTAAGTAGTTCTACTTCGTTACTATACATCTCTGCATGAAGTTCAATGCAATGAGGTATACTGAGGCGGGTCATGTGACACGTCTTCAGTTCTGGGACACAGATGTCTCTCAAGTGTTTGTCGATGACTTTGCAAAGCTGCTATAACATTAGCCTCGGCTGAACAGTCCGTCGACACACACATTTACTGTACATCACTCAGACATAATGAGAACCAGTTGGGGAGAAAAGTAAACTACTGAATCCAACATTTGAGAAGTTGAGTGTTTACAGTGTCTACGCTGGAGAATAAACTGGTCCGTTTTCTCATTAAAAGTGGAAACTAGTGATAAACAATGCACAGCATGAGCTAAAGCCACATTAAAGAGGATGATAAAGATAATGTGAGCTTTTCCACAAGTGATTTACTTCAACTTCCACACACGGAACAAAACATTGACATTTTCCACACCAAAACCTGAAACCTGTGACGCACACGGACATAATCTGGAGAATAATCTACAGCGAACGAGAAACACGAGGCCGACTGCTCTTAAAGATTCAGTGTTGTTTTAGAAAGACACTCGATCCCACAAGCAAAAATCACAAGAGTTATTCCCAACATTAGAGTCTTTATCCAAGGAAAAGTACGTCCTGCTCACATTTACAGGCTCAGATTTACAGAGTGATGTTTTCCACTGCCGCCCGCCAACAACTGCACGACTGACTCAATCCTCACACACACTCCTGCGCCATAATGGAAAACAGAGCGTGATGTAAAGGTACGGTAGTAATGACTCTGTTATGTAGCAGTAATGATCAGTATTTCACTTTTAAAAAACTTTATCTGATAATTTACTCACCCCCATGTGATCCAAGATGTCCATGTCTTTCTTTCTTCAGTCGAAAAGAAATGAAGGTTTTTGATGAAAACATTCCAGGATTTTCTCCATATAATGGACTTCAATGGGGTCCAAACAGTTCAAGGTCCAAAAAACAGTTTCAGTGCAGCTTCAAAGGGCTTTAAACGACACCAGACGATGAATAAGGGTCTTATCAAATGAAACCATCGGTCATTTCAAAAATAAATACAAAAGTTTAAGTTTTATAAGCTCAAATGCTCGCCTTGCTCTGTTCTGTGATGTGTGTTCATGACTCTCCTGTTCGAACTCGTTCATCAAAACGTACAAATCTTTTTTCGAATCATTTAGTTGATTCATCAAACAAAATGAACGAAATTACTTATTCAGACCCTTATTCATCGTCTGGTGTCGTTTATAGCCCTTTCAAGCTGCACTGAAACTCTCATTTGGAACCGTTTGGACCCCATTGAAGTCCATTATATGGAGAAAAATCCTGGAATGTTTTCATCAAAAACCTTAATTTCTTTTCGACTGAAGAAAGAAAGACATGGACATCTTGGATGACATGTGGGTGTGTAAATTATCAGCTTCTTTTTTTAAAGTGATCTACTCATTAAAAGCTTTTAGTTAAAAGTTTAGCAAAACAATGCAACGAGCATTAATCTCACATCTAGTTATGATGCAAAACAAGCTTCAATCTAGCTTTCATTTCCCATCATGACGTAAATAAAACACTGCATTCATGAAGAAAAGTCTTCAAATTAAAACACCTTTAACTATACACTACAATTGAAAAGTTTGGGGTCGGTTAGATGTTTTATATTTTTACGGAAATTAATACTTTTATTCGGCAAGGACACGTTACATTGATCAAAGATGACAGTAAAGACATTTATGATGTTAGAAATTATTTATATGTCAAATATATGCTGTTCTTTTGAACTTTCTATTCATCAAAGAATTGATCACAGTTACCACAAAAATATTGATAAATCATTCATAATAATATATTTTTGATCCTCAAATAATCATATTAAAGTGATTTGTGAAGGATCATGTGACACTGAAGACTGGAGTAATGATGCTTTGATCACAAGAATAATATAGTAATATTTTACTATACATTCACAAAGAAAACAGTCCTTTTAACTTGTAATAATATTTCACAATATGTATTTTTGATTAAACTAATGCATTCTCGATGCAAAAAACGCACTTGCAGACACCAAACTTTTCAAGTGTATATAATAAAATATTACTTTTTACATTAGATCTTCAAATGAAAGTGCCTTCAATAAAATAAAAATCAGTGTACCAGGGTAAACTCACAGTACTTCTTTGTAAGGATGGGAAATCAAACCTCTCCGAGACATAAAAGAAAGAAAAAACCCGGACGTTTCCCATCAAACACTCTGTTTTTACATCCTCTCTTATTTTAAAGAGCCCATACGTGTCTTTTTATGGTTGCGCAGAATCCAGTCTGGGCTGGTGAAATATGGCTCTAATATTAGCCTAACCCAGAAAATCTATTTATTTACACTAGAGCAGCGGGACGTGGCCGGCCGTGACCACAAGACTTTCTATACGAAGCTTTAAACATGCTGTCCATACATCACACTAATGAGAGAAACATTTCAGATGTGTCCACACTCCAAATGACTCGCTTATGGATTGAAAATGTAAACAACGGCTAAATATTTGGTTTTCAGACTAATCAGAGAGGGTATGTGATATTATGAGGCTCTCAGACCTGAAACATGAGATTCATCATGCAAATGTCTGTCCTTTAAGCAATATTTATCTGGGTGTAATGTTCAAACATGCAGGACATCTGGAGCTTGGCTAATTCTAGGAATATTCCATGGTGGTTTAACGTTATCACTTGCAATTCGATTTATGCACTTGTCAGACGCTTTAATCCAAAGTGACTTGCATTGCATTGAAGTCAGTGTGCATTCGATCAGTTTCTGTATTCCCTGGGAGTCGAACCCGTGACCTTGGCATTGCTAGCGGCAGCGAATGATCGTTGGCTTTAATGCACATTTAAAGCAAACAATGAACCCAAACACATATTTTACAAATGCAACGACCTGGCAATGACCTCACAGCACCAGAATATTGTTTAACATGGGTAAAAATATAGTTATCCATTATGGTTTATATTAAGTAGGTCAAATGAGAGCAACTCAGGTCATTCTAAGATGGATGAAATAACAAACAAAAGCTCCAGGGTCAGGCATCATTAAACTGAGCTCTCCCTCCGTCTGTAAATGAGCTTCTTTTGCATCATGTATGATGTCAGCTGATCATGCATGATATGAGATGATCATTTATGATCACTGTAAGAGGATTTGCTGACAAGTTGGATCGACGGGAGTGTTTACATGTGATATGAATAAACTGTGCCGATTTTAAAGGCACAAGCATAAGGCTCATAGAATCACTATCTAGATTTTCAGCGGTCTGTCCACGAGGCATTTCTGTGAGCAAATCAATCAGACAGCTCAGAATGTGGATAAAGTAGTTCACTTAACCCAATTAGCCTGGTAAAAAAAAAGACTTTTATATTACAAATGAGACCGAGCAGATGAATGAATTAGTCAATGCATGAAACGACAAATTGACTAATATGATAATTTCTTTATGAAATGTATTTAAATATGACAATATAA
>CM075869.1:35882331-35884831 GCA_038021265.1 Cyprinella venusta | reverse complement strand
TTAAAAATGACCTGTTTCGGAGGTGTATGGCTTTAAATGCAAATGAGCTGCATATCCCCGCCCTGCCTTTGGATGAGGGTGTAACTTGATATCAAAGGCAGTCGGTACTGAGAGGAGAAACCGGAGAAACCGCAGTTGTCATTCAGCAGCGTACGTTTGAATCGGAATATATAAATACTACTAAAAGACTCCGGCAGAATAAACACAAATGAAAATGGACCAGTACGTCTCGGTATGGTTATTTGATACATTTATGTACTTATAGCGTTGTAATCGCGTCCCCTTTGAAATGATGGGCATACAACACACACACGCACACACAAACACTAATGCTAGCGCATTTTTTGTGAAATTACATACACATACTGTGATAAAGTTTGCTGCGTACGAGCGAAATTACAGTTGAGTTATGCAGGGACCTGTGGCGTCATGTTTACTTGTCATACCGCTGCTTCTGTGGCAAATGTGAGGAGATGGCTAACTTACAGAACAAGAATATATATGCAGTTTTTAATACAATATCTTTAAATATATATAAACGTGTGGTTACACACTATACAAACAAGGTTTATGTTATATAGCCTAAATCCTACGACGACAACAAAGACACATTTGTTGTTGAATTGGCTAACATTGACTGAAAAGACTATTTGCTCAAAAATCATAAAATACACTTACTGTTACTGGATGTGACGGTGGATCGCAAACAGTAGATGACGATCCACAGTTGAGGATTAACTTTTAAGCTACAACAACAGGATTAACCCACGAACATTTATGTTTCCAAGAGACATTACCGGCTGTCGTTGAAGCAATGCAGGATGCGTGTACAGATCACCGAGGGAGGGGTCTTGGCCACAACCACACTGTCAATCAAACCCCTTTCTCATTTTCTACGTCACTAATATCTGGATCTCAGAACAGCTCGTTCTGAGACAGTGCATATGATTTATTGAGATTGTAAAAAAAACACTGGGTGTATTTTTATCATTCTAGGGTGGTTTTGCTCACACACTGCCGACACATATTTATGTTCAAACACCATTTAATAGTGAATTTAGCATAATAGGTGCCCTTTAAGACAGTGCATTGATTAGTGAATGTACATTTGATTACTCAGAAGACAGAGCGAGAGGTCAAAGGAGAGCGAGTGAGTCAGTAAATAACTGAGAAGCTGATCCGTCTTAAGAGCTTTACTGTAATAAGCCGAGCTAGTGAGAGCGAGTCACCGTAAACTTCATTTGCACTTGTTAGCCGTTTTAAAGCCCCTGATTCAGATTGGATGAGGCCTGACTTCTGACTTTATTCAGTTCATATAAAAATGACTTTGCATGGGTTATTTTACCATAGCAAAATAATCAAAGTGCACAAAATGTTAGTATTGCTTAATCTTCTTTTATAAACGTTTACAAACAAAAGATTGCTGAATTTAGAAGACCAGATATCAATTTATGATCAATTTACATAACAATTTATGATCAATTTACATAATAATAAAATGTTACGTAAATAAAGAATGAATACAATGTATAACATAAAATAAAAAAATTAGGCCAGAAAAGAATTACATTTTCCTTCATGTAATTAACGGTCAAATGTTATGTATTGACCATATTTATATGTAAATAAAAAATTGAAAGAAGGCCAGAAAGTGTATAAAATGTATTTTATGAAATGAATGGTCAAATGTAAATATATATATATTTAAATCAAAATCAACTGTAAATATATATTTAAATATAATTTAATTAATGTAAATATAAAATTAATGAAACTGCTAAATAAATAATAGAAAATAAAAAAATATTTAAAGAAATTAGAAGGCCAGAAAGTATTTCAATTATTTTTGATGTAATTAATGTCAACATGTAATAGAAATATATAATGAATGAATTAAATATGCTAGGATAAATAATTAATATATATATATATATATATATAATTTTTTCTATTATTTATTTAAAATTTAAATAATTAAAAGAAAAATAATAATAATAACAATAATATATATATATATATATTCTATTGTTTATTTAAAATTTAAATAAAAAAATTAAAATATAGTTAAAATATTTAAATAATTTATATATATATATATATACACATACACACACACATATATATATATATATATATATTAGTTTCATCTTTACAAATTAGAAGGCTGGAAAGTGTATAAAATTTATTTTATGAAATTGAATGAAACTGACAAATAAATAATAGAAAATAAAAAATATAATAAGAAATTAAAAGGCCAGAAAATTCTAAAAAAAAAAAAAAGAATAAATAAAAAACACAAATGTAAATATATAATGCAACAGACAAAACCTCTATAAGAAACGATACACCCATCAGCGTGAATAAGGGTGATATGAAAATGTGGGAAAGCTGAAACTGTAGAGGCTGGCGTCAGCAATGCCTGAGAACACATCAACTCATCACATGCAATCGCAAATCACTGTGAATAAAAGCAGCCGTCAAATATAAAATCTGACACGCA
>CM075869.1:35739831-35877331 GCA_038021265.1 Cyprinella venusta | reverse complement strand
GGGGTTAGGTGTCACACACACACACACACACACACAGCTGGGGTTAGGTGTCTTGCTCATGGACACCTCGACACTTAGTCAGGTGGAACTGGGGATTGAACCACCAACCTTCCGGTTTGTAGACGCCCATAGTAGTATGGTAGTAGAGCCAGACCGATATATCGGCAGACCGATATTATCGGCCGATATTAGGCATTTTCCAAACTATCGGTATCGGCAGATATAATGGCTGATAAATGAATATTTCAAAAATAAAATAAAAACGGACGAAACACGCTTGAACCATGTCATGAGTGTTGGAGTTGTATAGTTTGTCCACCAGAGGGCACTCTACACCGTTCCTGTTGGGAACACTCGTTGAGTTGGTCACGATACACACATCGCTTGAATAACAATTAAAAGAACATCCCAATCAGTTCTCTTAACTCAAATAAGCATGACAAAATTTGTGACTATCATGTCCAGTTTTGCTGTTAAATAAGCCGAGAGTGAAGCGGAATTTGCTAGTAATAGTTACGTTACGTTGTTACAGTGTAGTTGACTCACTGTCCTTTTAACTTTTGACAATGTGACTGAAGTATTTCTTTAATAGCGTGTGACAGTTATAGCAATGAGACGTATCATCTCTCCTTGGCCTGTTATATTGTAGGGATGCATGATATATCGGCCAGCATATCGGTATCGGCCGATATATGTTCATTTTTAATGTCACCGATATCGGCCTGGTTGAAAAATGTGGCCGATATATATTAAAGCTGATAAATAATGTATTATTCCCTTCAGCTGAGACACCTGTTGAACAATGTTTATGTTTTTGAATTTCTTGAAATATGATTGAAATCTCTTAAAAAAATGAAAATATGGTTCGGTGCAGCACAAATCTTTCATATCGGCTATACAACACTATAACATGGACATGGATTTAATTGTGAGACTTTTGTTTTTGTAATCAGGCTCTCAAAATTTGGATTTAAGTTTATCGGCCGATATATCGGTTATAAGCTTTCAAATATAAAGAATTATCGGTTATCGGTATCGGCCAAAATTTTCATATCGGTGCATCCCTATTATATTGAAAATGTATGTTTTACAATTTGCAGTATGACATAATCCATTGCTAATCATAGACTAGCTAACCACAAAGCTAGCTAATGCCACCATCATCAGTCTGTTCTGTTGTGACAATAAAAGAAACAAGTTTCTTTTTAAAATGCATTATCATATTATTTTAGTTAAAACTCATAAATAACTAATGTTAGAGAAATCAGTTAATGTTTTGTTGCGCGTTTCTGAAAAAAAAAAAATTCGGCCGATATATCGGTTATCGGCTTTCAAATATAAAGAATTATCGGTTATCGGTATCGGCCAAAATTTTCATATTGTTGCATCCCGAATATATTGAAAATGTGCGTTTTACAATTTGCAATATGACGTAATCCATTGCTAATCATAGACTAGCTAACCACAAAGCTAGCTAATGCCACCATCATCAGTCTGTTCTGATGTGACAATAAAAGTAAGTTGAACAATAAGTTTAGTAAGTTTGACAATAAAAGCATTTTAAAGTTTCTTTTTAAAATGCATTATCATATTATTTTAGTTAAAACTCATAAATAACTACAAATAACTAATGTTAGAGAAATCTGTTAATGTTTTTTTGCGCGTTTCTGAAAAAAAAAAATCGTAAAAAAAAAAAATCGGATTTTAAAACCCAAAAATATCTGTATCGGTATCGGCTTTCAAAATCCTTTATCGGTCGGGCTCTCTATGGTAGGATAGCTAAAGTAGAGGAAAGCTCTTACCTCGAGTCTTTGTACGATCTCTCTAATGTCCTCTCCACAGTTGTCGTGTGCGGAAAACATCACGCACTCTCCGCGCTCATAGAAGATCTTGATGCTCATGACGCCGGAAGACCAACCGATGACATCCCGACAGGAGCAGTTAAAAATCACATTCTTGGACTCCTCCTCGATCAGCACGATGAACTCGTTGGAGATCCCCAGCAGGCACTCCACATCCGCGGACTGTCCGAAGTCCCGCGCCACCACGCTCCAGGTGACGGCCCCCACGCTGTGCAGATGCGCGTCCTTCCGCGGCTTCACGCGCTCCTTCTTCTTGGCGCCCAGCGTGATGAAGCTGAACTTCACCGCGGAGTCCACCGTCGTGGTGCTCACGAAGTTCTCCGCGAGGTCCTTGAGGTACTCCTGCCGCGTACGGGTCGCCATGGCGCGAAACTTCTCGGATTTGTGCGCCGCGTTCTCCCCGTTGATCACCTTAGCCAGCAGGAAGTCCCTGAAGACGGCGGACTTGGGAAAGGTCACGGCTTTGGGAATGGGAGGGCCGAACGGAGGCACGTCTTTCGATCTGGAAACTGCAACACTGCAAAGAGAGATTGGAGCGTGAGGTGTAGCTAATGACTCGAGAAGCACTTCACGGATACAAAAACATTTAGAAGAGATCGCAAAACTCATCATTTCTATCTTGCGTGGTACACAAAGTTCATGCAGATCTTTCAGTGAACTCCAAAAAAAACACAACATTAAAGTAGTCCATATGACTTATGGCTAAATTTCATTTTCTGAAATCATAAAACAGATTTTTCTGATTAACCGATTATTTAGTGAAAACGCATGGACATATTCACATTTTCAGACTTTTATGCTGCACTTTTATTATATTCTGAAAGCTTTTATTTTTATATTCAGTTATATTAGATTCAGTTTGGGTAATTTTGTTATGTGCTTTCGTCATTTGCATTATTATTTTTAAACATGTCTGTATTTATATATATTTTAAATGTATATATTTATGTATATTTCAGTTGTAGTTTAAGTGATTTTAGTGCTTCAACTTTAACTTATGTCACATAGTTGCTATGGAAACATTTCTAAAAATGTTTTACAACATTCCTAAATTAACATTAAGTTAACATTTTTCATCTAATTTTTATATTGAAATAAATTTAAGCTTGAGAAATTACGTTGTGCTTTTGTCATTTTTATTAGTTTTTAGTTTTATTAGTTTTAGTAGTTATGTAACAAATTGCTTTAAATAAGAGTTTTGTCCCCCAAAAAGATGACATAAATCCAGTTAAGTTCAGCTAATGTGTACTAAAATAAACTCCAATGAATAAAAAAAATAATAATAATAATATTTTTAATCCTTGTCAAGTGCCAAATAAGTAAAATAAATAAATATCTTTATAAATAATAATACTCAAATACATCTTATGTTACAAAAAAATACCACTAAATACATTTTCACAGCCTGTAAATAATATTTATTATAATTTTATTTTCATGTTAGAAGATGTGGCAAAAAGTTCATGACGATTCATCTAATATTTATATTTTATTTTATTTAAAATTGTATTATTTTTTAATTATTTTAGTTTCAGCTCTAGTTAAAATCAACTTTAACTTGTTCCTCGCGCAAAGCTACAGTAGCCTATGACTTCAGAAGACTTATAATAGGAGTCATATTGACTTTTTATTATATTATCATATATATATATATATATATATTTATATTAACAATATTGTCATATTGTTTTTAAATTACTTTTACATTTTTTACCCCTTTTTGGGCTTTAGACACTGGTTACTGCAAGTTCATTACATGGGAAAGAACTCAAACCTTCTTTATATTTTCTGATTGTGTGCCATGGATGAGAGAAAGCTGTCTGGAACGACATGTGGACGAGTGAAAGAATTTATCCTTTAATTGCAATGATTAAATTGACACTTCGTTTAAAAAGAAGATTCAAAATTATGTTCAAACTGCAATTCTAAAGTTTCCTTGATGCTTTTCTCTTCAAAGTAACAAACATCAATTGCAAACACAATCACTTCATTTCTCTTAACAGCTATCATAATTCACAAAGTAAATCAAAGGCATGGTTGTGTGCGCTCCACTTGCCTGTAGCAGACATTCTCAGTGCACGGATTGTGAACTTTAACGATGACGAACACATGCTGGAAATGGGACCGGATGTTTTTGGGTGTGAAGGGCAAGGCACCGGGCTCCTGAAACACGATGGTGACGATGTCATTTCCTATGTGCCTCTTTCTGAGCAACTGGTGAGAGAAGAGAACAAACAAAGGTGAATGGACTTGTCCATGTCCAAAGAACTGTTCAAACACCATCATGAACAGGAAGTTCACAATCACATTATAAATCCTTTATTTTGTAATCAGGGTTCAAAATTAACACTTGTCAATTGCAAAATAAGAGTTAGTTAAATAAATAAACAAAAATAATTAGGGCTGTCAAACGCGATTAATCGCATTCAAAATAAAAGTTTGTGTTTACGTAATATATGTGTGTGTGGTGTGTATAATTATTTTGTATATATAAATACACACACATGCATGTATATATTTAAGAAAAATCTGAAAGTATATTTTTTATATATATATTTATACATAATTAATATTATGTATAAATATAAATATTTCATATATTAAGAACACATTTTTCTTAAATATATACATGCATATGTGTGTATTTATATATACAAAATAATTATACACACCACACACACATATATTACGTAAACACAAACTTTTATTTTGAATGCGATTAATCGCGATTAATCGTTTGACAGCCCTAATAATAATACATTTATGTTGTTTTGTATAATAAATATTGCATAATACCATTCACAGCCTGTAAAAGTATATAAATAAAATATAATATTATATTTTATAATATTTTATTTTATTTTTGCCCCACTCTCTATATTTTATAAATAGTATAATATTTTCATCTAAAATGACCAGGTGTGGCAAAATGTTCATATTGGACCCTGTTTGTAATACAAGTTCAAAGTTCAAAGGATTCCAGTCTGAGGAGGTTAAAGACAGAATTAATGAAAAGAAACATATTCAAAATATAAGAGAAATATTTGTTAAAAATGCAATGTGCCATCTGGTGTATTTTTGGTGCCATAAATGACACAGAAGACGCTGCAGATGCTGGGAAGACTATTTAAAATCTCTTAATCTCATGCATAAGTATCTGATTCTGGAATTTTTTTTTTAGGACAGTCGGCCTTGATATCTCAAAGATTCAATGGCGACAGATTCGGGAAGTTCATATATTCTGTTAACCCTGAGCTGCTCCATGGGGACGTCATATTAACTGTGTGCCCGCCTTCCTGTGAGTGGCCATGGGTTACAAACAGGATTATGTGTGAGACGGGAGGATGAGAAGATGAGAGGCTGAACTGTGCTGGAGTCTTCTGGAGGCTTACGGACAGGGATTTATTCGCTAATCCTGCACAATCGAATAGAATTGAAGTTGGAGAAGAAAAAGACAGAAAATCTTCTAATCCTGCCAATCGACTGTCAGAGACACAAGTGACAGTGATGCGGCCGGAGTGGCTCTACTACTGAGTTTATGCATTTGATAGACTATAAACCTATTCTGATATTTAAAAAACATATCAAATATATCTAACGGGATTACATTTAATGCATTTACCAAATCTGACCATTGTAATTGGAAATCAAAATCCCGATTTTTAACAAAAGTGACAAAATTCCATTGAATTCCATCTTTGTCACATATTTTTTGTTTTCTTCCCGAAAAAAAATCATATGCACACACTTTTTAAATATATAAAATAAAGAAAATAAAAAATAAATCCTAATACACCGTATACAGTTCAGAAGAGTTCGAAATAATCAGATGTTTAAAACCTGAGACGAAAACTCTCAATAAACATTGTAAAAAAAAAAATCATCATAATTATAAATGTTTATATATTCAGATTTAAGTTTATAGTCATAGATTAAAATCTATATATTTAATTTATAAATAATTATTTGGATTTAAACTATGTTCATAAGTTCTACTTTAACTTAACATCGGACGGATGGACGGACGGATGGATGGATTGGATTAGTTTGGGATGGATGGATGGATGGATGGATGGATGGATGGATGGATTGAGATGGATGGATGGATGGATGGATGGATGGATGGATGGATGGATGGATGGATGGATGGATGGATGGATGGATTAACATGGATGGATGGATGGGGATGGATGGATTGGGATGGATGGATGGATGGATGGATGGATGGATGGATGGATGGATGGGGATGGATGGATTGGGATAGATGGATGGATTGAGATGGATGGATGGATGGATTGGGATGGATGGATGGTTTGAGATGGATGGATGGATTGGGATGGATTGGGATGGATGGATGGCTTGAGATGGACGGATGGATGGATGGATGGATTGGGATGAATGGATGGATGGATGGATTGAGATGGATGGATGGATACATTGGGATGGATGGATTGAGATGGATGGATGGATGGATGGATGGATGGGGATGGATGGATTGACATGGATGGATGGATGGATGGATGGATGGATTGACATGGATGGATGGATGGATGGATGGATGGATGGATGGATGGATGGATGGATGGACGGATGGATGGATGGATGGATGGATGGATGGATGGATTGAGATGGATGGATGGATGGATTGGGATGGATTGAGATGGATTGATGGATTGGGATGGATTGATGGATTGGGATGGATTGATGGATTGGGATGGATGGATGGATGGATGGATGGATACATTGGGATGGATGGATTGAGATGGATGGATGGATGGATTGGGATGGATTGGGATGGATGGATTGAGATGGATTGATGGATGGATTGGGATGGATTGAGATGGATTGATGGATTGGGATGGATTGATGGATTGGGATGGATTGATGGATTGGGATGGATGGATGGATGGATGGATTGATGGATTGGGATGGATTGGGATGGATGGATTGGGATGGATATTATTTAACTAGCCGTTAAAAAGAACATATCAGTCCAGTCCAGTCAACATACAAGTCATTATAACACAATAAAAGAAATCGGGGTAATCAGAACCCCTATGTGAAGACATTAGCCAATCACAAGAGAGCTCATTAGCATAAGAGGACGACACACACACACCTGCTGCCTGTTGTTGGGTGTGTAGGGCAGAAGCGTGGACACGTGGAACATCAGCTCATAGTCCTTGTAGGTCGTGTAGAGCGAGTGAGTGCCGGTGGAGTCCGCTGTAATGGAGGACAGTTGTCAACAACAGGACAAACAACACTTCTTGTGTTCCAGACATAAGGGAACAAAGACAGCACAAACAGGACGCCACATTTTTCTCTGCTGACTTTACTTGCCCTGACAACAGTATACACACACACACACACTCCCCAGCCACATCCAAATACACCTTTTCTGGAAACCGATGACATATAATGATAAACATTAATGATTGGTTTGTAATTTTTAACTCATTATAACTTCTGCATCTATATATATAATGCACATGTCGTATGTAGACGGGGTGAGCATGCACACATACTCTTGTTGTCCAGCTGTGCTCTATACTTGCTGAAGCCCTTCAGTCGGACTCTCTGACCGAGCAGATCCAGGAACTCGTCCAGCGCCGGCCCGGCGTTCTCGTTATTGTACATCTCCTCCTCTGTGCTCTGCCCAGCTCGACAGTACAGGACGCCCACTTTGTGCTGGAAACTCAGCTGCAACACAAACACACACAAATTACATTTATCACTGATCGGATATCAATAAAACTCAACCCAGTTATTAATTGAAGTTGCACTTTATTTTGAGGTGATGTTAAGTTATATTAATTAACTACATGCACTTACTATAGGGTTAGGTTTAGGTTAGTTACTTGTATTTATGCATGTTATTACTGTAGAAAGTACATGTAGTATTATAGTATGTTATATTATATAAAATATCTGTATTAAATGCTTTATTTAAAAAATATAAAACATTTATATTTTCATATTTTTAATATGACTATATTGTAATTAATTACCAGTATATAAAATCAACCTGTATCTGAATACTTTTATATATTTTTATTTATTTATAATTTTTTTTTTTTACAATTTTATATATATATATATATATAATTGTGGACATAATAGTTAAGAATAAGCTCAAGAAATGAGAATATACTCTATTATATATCAGTATTAAATGTTTTAAATTGGAAAAAAAAATACAAAACAAATAATTTTATTTCATATTAACATAATATATTATATTTAGTATATATTTATATTTTGAATAATTTTCTACTTAATTATTGTTTAAAAATATTTATATTCTTAATATTTATAATACATTTAATTCTTTCTCTATATACATTTTAAATATTTTTATATTAGATTTTAATTTTTACATAGCCCTTATGTATAATGAATTATAAAAGGTATTCATACAATATTCATTATAATGCATTATATCTTTTCATAAATAATTGTAACCCAAGTTAAAATGCATTATAATATTTGCAGATTCTGCTACATCTGAAATTTGTCATGTATTTTAATATATAATACTTTTTTTAATGAATGAATGGATAAGTATTGCGCTAACTAAAGACAATACAGTGCATTTCAAGGCATAATTAATGCATGATAAATCCTTCTATAGTGCATTATATATATGAAGGGTTTACTGTTGTATTATTAAGTGAGCATCTTACTAGGGTTTGTACCAGAACATTTGTCTTCTTGATGCTGTTGGAATGGAAACTGACGTGAGGAAGCACACATGCGGCATCACTGTCGGCTCACATGACGTCTCGTGCTAAATTTGCCCCTCTGTGTGTTTGACTCCTGCAAGCATTTTATGTTTTCTCACCCGCCTGTTGGCCGTATACCAACCCATTCAGAATGTGTCAGCGGTCTGGATGTCGTCATTTACCTCTTTTATAACTCAAGTTTACTGCACTTATCCCAGTGTGTGTGTAAAGCCAAGTAGGGCATCTCCTCTGAACTGCATTAGCGCTGCTCGAGTAGATGCCGTGGAAGTCACTGGCTGTTCCTAATCCAAAACAGTCGGATGAAGGTTTCAGAGAACAAGGTCGCCATGACAACAGCATGGTTTCCAAGCTGGGAATACTTGACCCGCGTAAGAGAGTGGAGCCTGATTTCCGAGCGCTGAAATATCAGCCGTTTCCCTGCGCCTCATCAGACCCGTTCAGCTCATCTGAACTGGGTTACGGCTGCGTAAGGAACAGGGTTTCTGATGGCATTTCACCACGTCTTACTGACGGATTGGGACTGATTGTTCCTGACTCACTTCCCATCAAATGAAATGCTATAGATGTAGTGTTTGAATCCAGATTGACTGGTGGTTTTATGTATGTTTTGGTCACTTGTCAGCTAATGGTCAGACTTTTGGCTGTTGGGATCTGCTTATCTACTTACATTCTGCTTAAGCTGTAGAATAAAAGTATAAAATACAGTATAAAAGTACAGAAAGTATTTCAACTATAAGCAGATTACAGTTCATCCATGAGAATGTATATCTCTTTACTAGTTTTTAAATGCCTCTTGTAGTCATGAGCTGAAACGAAGACTTTAAAAAAATAAAAAATAAATAAAATTATTTATATAAAAATATAGAATTAATATAAAAATTAATATAAATAAATTGATATAAATATATAAAATTATATAAAATTAATAATGTTAAAAATGATGAAAACCATTGAAATTTTGCATTGGCAACTAACTGAAATAAGTTGTATAATAATAATTAGGGCTGTCAAACGATTAATCGCGATTAATCGCATCCAAAATAAAAGTTTGTGTTTACATTATATATGTGGGTGCACTGTGTATTATTATTTTATATATATAAATACACACACATGCTTGTATATATTTAAGAAATATTTTCATGTATGTACTATACTATATATATATTTATATATAATTTATATTATACATAAATATAAATATAATATATACAAATAATATTTTTTTCTTAAATATACATGCATGTGTGTGTATTTATATCTAAAATAATTATACACCGTGCTCCCACATTTATTATGTAAACACAAACTTTTATTTTGGATGCGATTAATCATTTGACAGCCCTAATAATAATACTTAATACTTCAATTAAAATTTTTTGAAGTACTAAAACTGCTAAAAGTAAAATTTAAAATATTTGGGAAATAAAATAAACAAAAAAAAGATTAAAATCAAACTAAATTTAAAATTAAACTGGAAAATATAAGTTCATAAGTTCACATAAGTTCACAAAAACGTAAGTTCCGCATTTGACGCAAGGATGCTCGTCCATTTCCGGTTGAGGAGATTAAAGCGGAGGAAAACGGGAAAATTTACTGTCCTCCCGTCTTTGAAACGAAACGTACATGCGTTTAGATGTAATTTTATATATAGTTATGTTTATTTAATAAAATTTTAAAAAGAAGCATAAACACAACGAGGGGTGTCTGTTTTATCTGTTTTTGTGACTAACGTTTCTCTAGTATAACCATGGAGTATAAAATTCAATATTAATTCTCGGTATTGCATTGGACTCTACCATCGGCGGAAGTTATCGAGCATCCTTATATCTTCACCGGAAATACTGCCGTGCATAAAGCCCATTCAAAATAGTAGTAAGAACTAGCCTCAAACTAATTATTTGCGTGCACAAATACGACTATTGTTGTTTGTAAGTGATAATTACTGTGCGGTTGTTTTTGTACGTAAATGACAAAATTTCACTTGTAATTTCACAGTCAGAACTTGAAGTGATCCCACAGTCTTCTCTTGAGTTTACAGTAATCCATCCAATCCCTCAATTTCCATAAAGATTATTAAATCCTCATGAATAGCACGTCTCCAGTAGTGATCGCTGAATCGGTCTGAACTGATGACTGAGTTCTACTGAAGGGACCAGTCAGACTTTGCCGAAAAATAAAAAGTGCAGCTGCCTGATGATTTCATTAATGACTTCATCTGTGTTAATGACATTAAATATTAACTACTAGAGCCAGACCGATATATCGGCAGGCCGATATTATCGGCCGATATTAGGCATTTTCTAAACTATCGGTATCGGCAGTTATAATGGTCGATAAATTAATATTTCAAAAATAAAATAAAAACAGACAAAAACGCTTGAGTGTCGAAGTTGTATAGTTTGTCCACCAGAGGGCAACTCTGAGTTGGTCACGATACACACATCGCTTGAATAACAATTAAAAGAACATCCCCATCAGTTCTCTTAACTCAAATAAGCATGACAAAATTTGTGACTATCATGTCCAGTTTTGCTGTTAAATAAGCCGAGAGTGAAGCGGAATTGGCTAGTAATAGTTACGTTACGTTGTTACAGTGTAGTTGACTGAGTGTCCTTTTAACTTTTGACAATGTGACTGAAGTATTTCTTTAATAGCGCGTGACAGTTATAGCAATGAGACGCATCATCTCTCCTTGGCCTGGTATATTGAAAATGTATGTTTTACAATTTGCAGTATCACATAATCCATTGCTAATCATAGACTAGCTAACCATAAAGCTAGCTAATGCCACCATCATCAGTCTGTTCTGATGTGACAATAAAATTTAAAATGCATTATCATATCATTTTAGTTAAAACTCATAAATAACTACAAATAACTAATGTTAGGGAAATCTGTTAATGTTTTGTTGCGCGTTTCTGAAAAAAAAAAAAAAAATTCGGCCAATATATCGGTTATCGGCTTTCAAATATAAAGAATTATCGGTTATCGGTATCGGCCAAAATTTTCATATCGTTGCATCCCTATTACAGTATATTGAAAATGTATGTTTTACAATTTGCAGTATGATGTAATCCATTGCTAATCATAGACTAGCTAACCACAAAGCTAGCTAATGCCACCATCATCAGTCTGTTCTGTTGTGACAATAAAAGAAACAAGTTTCTTTTTAAAAATCATTATCATATTATTTTAGTTAAAACTCATAAATAACTAATGTTAGGGAAATCTGTTAATGTTTTGTTGTGCGTTTCTGAAATAAAAAAATTAATAAAAAAATATCGGCCGATATATCGGAATATCGGATTCTAAAACCAAAAAAATATTTGTATCAGTATCGGCCTTCAAAATGCAATATCAGTCGGGCTCTATTAACTACTTTAATCGTTTGACAACACTAAATATAATAATATAATTTCTTAAGCTTAACTTCAGAACTCATGGTAGCTCTCGTCTTAAAACGTTGCTAATGCTCAACGGGAAAACGTGAGATCTTCGTTTGCGGATAAAGTTGTGTTTCTGCTAACTCTGTCGCCCTGTGAGAGCACGTACACACAAGCGAAAGAGAAGAAAAGAGCAGGAGACGGAATGAAAGAGTTCACTTCTCAATATCTGTCAGCATCAAGTGAGCAGTGAACCTTTCCCGCAGCAGCCCAAGGTAACGTGATACGCTTTGTTAGCCATGTGGGCGGCAGACTGGAGGTCTTTAGCACATTATGTGACATAGGTGTTGTTTTTCACACATTCTTCCCCAGAGGCCAAGACCACCATTCATCTCCAAACCAGATGATCTTCAGCAGACAGCTCAACATGCATGTGCTACAGTCAAATACAGTTTTTCCTTCAAGGCCATCTATTATGCCCGAAGTCTTGATTTTGTTTTTGGGGTCAAAAACACATTATTTTCCCAATAATCTCACGTTGTTGCGAGTAACGCTCAGGGGTGTGTTTCCCGAAAGTATCATTAGCCAACTATGGTCGCAAGTTCCGTCGTTATCTGCATAATTTAACGAGTCGGTGTTTCCCGAAACAATCGTTCCAACGAACATTCGCAAACAGCATCGCAAAGTTGTGTGGTTTGAACGACAGCTCTCGACCTGTGGTTTGAGGCGTAGTTTCTATATTGCATGACATTTGGACGTAATAAATCCTCATCTTGAGCAAAATAAGCAAGCTGACATTCAGTACAACCAGCGCCATTTATTCAGCATACATACAAATTTACGTCTTTTAGTTTTTCAAAAGATTTGAAGTAACGTGTTTGAGGAGTGTGCATGTGCGAACGTGCTCTACTATGTACGAACGAGCCAAATATTGAGTCTGGTAATAAAGCAGAACAACTGAGAACAATTAGAAATTAGGGATGGGCAACGATTAATCGCGATTAATCGTTAGCAAAATAAAAGTTTGTGTTTACATAATATATGTGTGTGTATAATTAATTTGTATATATAAATACACACACATGCATGTATATATTTAAGAAATATGTGTTATTAATATGTCAAATATTTATATTTATATAGAATATTAATTATGTATAAATATATATAAAGTATATACATGCAAATATTTCTTAAATATATAGTTCAGATGCAAAAGCCTCTAAATGCCATTTGAAATTTTCTTCTAAAATGACCATTTTTATCAAACTTGTATATTTAAGTTCAGTAATTTCACTTAAATGGCAATGAAGATTACCTATTAATTGTCATTTAAGTGAAATACTGAACTTAAATATTCAAGCTTGATAAAAATGATCATTTTAGAAGAAAATTTCAAATGGCATTTAGAGGCTTTTGCATCTGAACTCTTCATATACATGCATGTGTGTGTATTTATATATACAAATTAATTATACACACACATATATTATGTAAACACAAACTTTTATTTTGCGTTGCCCATCCCTATTAGAAATAGTCCTCAGATGACATATCTGTAATTTATATAAAACAAATCTAGCGTTAATTGGATCTCAAGCAGTTATTACTCCACCACGTGCGAAACCAACGTGGTTGAACAATATTTTGCGACAATGGGTTTCGGGAAACAGTCGTGACTAGCTAGTTGACTTTTCCTATGATGCATCGTACTATGGTAGTGAAGCAGCGAACTACAACGTTGTACGGGAAACGCACCCTTGTTTAGTTCCTGTCTCTATGAAACCCCTCCTTCTGAAAAGCACACTGTGCTCTGATTGGTCGGCTGGATCAGTGTGTTGTGATTGGTCGAGCGCTTTGAGCAAGTTTGGGAAATGTCCGGCCTCTTAACATAACAACACACTATAACTAACTCAACCAGGCCCCGCCCCTTTAACCAGCGCATTAATTATTATAATGAGGAATATTGTGACGTGTTCGTACTCAAGACTACAATGGAGGCGTTTCAGGAGTTCAGAAACACTGACACTGATTTAGAGAAGAACAACCTTCAACATCACACACTAAAGAAAGATCTATTAGGTGCCTTTTAAAAGGTGAAGCGTGTAATTTTAGTGGCACTTACAGCTGCAAACGAAATTGCTAAATAACTAGATACTATTTCTGAAGGAAATTTGAGTGGTACCTGCCAAAACCAAACTTGATTTGTGAATTATAAACATACAGTAGTAAGCATGAACGCCCGTACAAATAACACACTCCGAATCTGAGGCCCACGTTATGCTGTTCCAACTGGTAGCAATTCAGCGCATGTTATCCAGATTTCGTATGAGAAGTCATGTGCCAAACGGTATAAACAGATGTTAAATGCTTCGCTGAGTAACTAAGAGGGAAAACTACACAGGGTCTGCACTAAAACACAAGCCTTCTGGGACAAACCCTTATACGCTCCTGCAGAGACACATGAAACTGTGATCAATAAAGTGCTATTTCATCCAGCAATGGATGTTTTTTCTTCTTTCTGTTTTCAATTTGTCACTTACTGTGTGTGGGAAAAACACCATGGGAATTTTCTGACAGCTTCAAGAAACAGGATTCATCGCCCGTGTCGATGAGAACCCACAGTTTGACATTCATATGATTGGCCGTGTGGCTTGCTTAGTTGGAGACGCTTAATATTAGGGCTGGGTATTGACACAAAGTTCACAATTCGATTCAATTTCGATTCACAAGCTTGCAATTGGATTCAATTCCGATTTCGATTTGATTCAAAATTGATTATTTTGGATATCAAGTACTATAGAAGGCAATTTTTCTTAAGGAAATCAAATCTCTTAAACTATGGGAGTCAGTTGTAGCCTATAGGCTTCATTAGCCAATACTATAATATCGAAGGTAATAATTAACTGATTTTTCTAGCTATACAAACACTTAAATGACACTTTTATTTATTTTATAATAAGAAAGTTAAATATAAACATTTATATGGTGGCTGTCATAAAAACTTGCATGCATTAAGAACTAGGACTGTCAAACGATTAATCGCGATTAATCGCATCCAAAATAAAAGTTTGTGTTTACATAATATATGTGGGTGCACTGTGAATAATTATTTTATATATATATATATAAATACACACACATGCTTGTATTTATTTAAGAAATATTTTAATGTATACACTGTATATAGATTTATATATAATTTATATTATATCTAAATATTTTATATATAAATAATATTTTTTCTTAAATATATACAAGCATATGTGTGTATTTATATATATATAAAATAATTATACAAACTATAATAATCACTTCTCTTTAAAGCAGATAGTGAAAAATTACTGAGAGGGTGGGAATAAAACGTCTCTATCTATGAAATAAAATGTAATTTTGGCTATATTTGTCCGTGCTCATTCACATTTCCACTCCAAGTTGGGAAATCAATGCGCTGGGGCTGTTATTGATCGAACTATAACATGATATTGGCTGATTTTCTCCCTCACAACCATCTGAATCCATGTTGACAGAAGCTCCACGGGAAAAACAGCTCTATGGTGCTTTTGAGATTTTTAGTCATATAACCATGCACTATTTGCATTAACACTTTCAGAACTGCTGTGTTACTGAAACGATGCACATTCTTAAGGCATCTTTACACAGCCAAGTCAAGGCTGCTCTGTCCCTGCACAAAATGCGGTGTAAAGATCCAATGCTGCATTAAAACCAGACTAAAGTACGGCTGATGTGGTAAAAATCACCATAGAATAAGCAAAAAATTAAAGATTCAGTCACCACTACAATCAATGTTGCATATTGCTATAAATTAAAACATCAGCAAAAGCAATATAATAAAAGACACTATGCATTAGGACTACACAAGTAATCTAAACAAAACCAAAATTTCCATATTATGAGGATCACATCACAATGAACGCATTTTAATTGTATAAATATATGTTCCCTACCAGCGGTTTTCTGTCTAAATACAGGTTTGATGGATTAGTGTATGAAGAAATGAATGCATCATTTTTTTAAACACTATTTTTTCATTGAAATATTACAATAATTTCTTATTTTGTTTTAATTTAGTACATTTTACTTTTATTTTAATAAATAATGATGATAATTATTATTATATTTAATAATATTTTATTACATTTTTTTTAAATTGCAGAAATTAATGCATAATTTTTTAAACACTATTTTTTCATTGAAACATTACAATAATTTCTTATTTTGTTTTAATTTAGTACATTTTACTTTTATTTTAATAAATAATAATGATAATTATTATTATATTTAATAATATTTTATTACATTTGTTTAAATTGCAGAAATTAATGCATCATTTTTTAACACTATTTTTTCATTGAAATATTACAATAATTTCTTATTTTGTTTTAATTTAGTACATTTTTCTTTTATTTTAATAAATAATAATAATTATTATATTCAATAATATTTTATTATTTTTTTTTTTATTGCATAATTTTTTTTTTAAATTGCAACAGAAATAAAGAAATAAACTTTTTCAGAGAAAAATTGCTAGTAGATTTTTCCCCCCCAAATTGTGCAACCCTACTATGCATATCTGAACATGGTTTGCATAACATCAGATTTGATGGCTCTAGACTAGTCCTCACCCCTTGCTCGTCCAGCTTGAGGAGCTGCTCGGGGACTTTGGGAGAGTTGAGGGCCAGTCGGAGGCACTGGATGTTCAGCTCCGGCACCACGTACTCCAGCACCTCCTTCAGTGGGAGACCGCGGGCCGTCCCGTGCCTCGCCGTGGACGGCACAGCGTCCTCCAGGATCGCCCCGCGTAAGGTGGTTAACTGAAGAGGGCCACAGAAAGACAATAGGTAGAATTACAATCGAGATCACTACACATGCATTAAACAGAAAGGGCATTTTCCTGCCTCAAACCATCCAAATCCTTATTATCAGACGGCTTAATATACGAGTCATATGAGTACTGTATGTGACCTCAAGTACTTATTCTCTTTCAAATAAACTAAATTGATTTCCCAATATATCTATGCATATTTTTTAATGAAAGAATCCTGTTATTGTCAATGAAATCATCCCCCTTGCAGGACATTCGAGGACGCGCTCTTTGAGTCTCGACCCTTTTATCTGCACTTATAAAGTAAAAGCCTTTTATGCTGAATTATCAAACATCTCTTTATAGGGTCATTCTGAGATATCGAGTCGTTTGAGCATCTATGGCATGTAGGAAATGACAAAAGGCTTCATTCAGATTAATTGTGAACAAGTGCCATTAGGAGCTGAAGATCAAAGCCTGAGGTTTAATACGGTGGAGAAAGAGGAATCTGCATGTGGCCATTTGTTGATTTACTGTCCTCAAATAAAAAATTATTGAAAAAATTACAAATTTTTTTTAAAAATTAAAAATTTGTTGTTTTTCTTTGTTTGTTTGCTCTGTCATTTTTAGTTGTATGTTTTTTTTGTTTTTGTTTTTTGCTGCTTCAATAAGTACATAATTGAGGTTAGACAGATGTATGTGTGTATATATGTTTATGTGTGGTTGTATGTATGTACATGTATATATCTGTATATGTGTATCTGTATATGTGTATGGATGTATAGAACAACATGATAATAATAATATAAAATTGTAAATATAAGACTGTAAGAATTTAGGGGGAAGGAGTATATAAGTTTTACTTCTTCCTACTCCTTTTCGCACATGTAATAGAAGTATGCCAACAGCAAGGAAATGTATATATATGTGTGTATGTATATATATATGTATATACATATATTTATTTATTTTTTGCGGCTCATTTGTTTAGATTTTTCCTAAGTTTTTAAACATTGTTTTATTTTATATACTTTCTTTTTCATGTTCGAAATAAAGATTTCAAATTAAAAAAATAAATAAATAATAATAATAATAATATTTCATCCCATGAGAGAGAGAAAAAAGGAAATTATATTTTGCATAAAGAATTTTAAATGTTTATTGTAGGATACTTAAAGTGATCTGTCCCAAATTAATAAATACCGGTAATTAAACAAGTAAACAAGTACATTAATTAATAAATAAGAAAGCTAACAAATAAATCATTTAGAAAATGAAGTTCATGTTAGGACCATTAACTATTTTCATGACAATTTCATGATTCTATCATTAATAAAATTATTAGCAATTGATATCATAGGGATTATTATAAATGTTGCCAATGCAAACCAAGACATTTTCAAGCTTGTAAGTATGAAAGAGGGAGAGTTTCATCTCTTAATATTAATTAAATGCTTCCTTTATTTCAGTTCATGTTTATGTGGAACTGTTATTTCCAGTGTGACACCATCAGTCCTTCTAAAACTACTACAGATTGTATTGCAATTAGGGCCATCGATCCATTCATTTTTAATTACACATGACATGCTCATTCATTAATCCAAAAATGAATTATCAATAGTTATTTATATCAATATTTGCTGATTCATGTCCATTTGTCAAGCACTGGCGTACCTGACTGGTCCTGAAGGTGACCCGATAGTTAAACTGCGATGCCTCTTTGTCTTTCCCATCGTCCAGCTTTTCTCTCCGAACGCTGATGGCCACCGGGCCCAAGTTCTCATCCACCCCGAAGTAGTTCTGGTGCTCTGGGGGTTAATGACAGGAAAGAGAGGGAGATATGAGGTCAGGTTCAAGAAGGACAGATAACCCCGAGCGAAGGGGACAGAGAGAGAGAGCTATTTAAACTCTTCAGTCTCTCTGGTGCCGGTCATGCTGAGGAGATACACACAGGAAACTCCACCGATAACGCCCTATACACCTTCTTAATTTACGATTTTGGCATTGTGACATTATTTTAAAAATGTTTTTAAAAATAAAGCAAGCAAGTTTATTTTAGGATCATTATGATTTTTGCATTTTGATATACATTGTGAGATTATTTTCTTGACAATTAAGATCATCTGTCTCAAATAAATAGAATTTTACTATAGTATTTATTGCATTGTGACATTGGATGGATGAAAGGATGGAACGACTAACGATAGATGGATGGATGGATGGAAAAATGGATGGATGGAACAACAAAACGATGGATGGATGGATTGGAAAAAGTATGGATGGATGGATGAAACAACAAAGATAAATGGATGGAACGACAAAATGGATGGATGATGAATGGATGGAATGAAAAAATGATGGATGGATGGACAAATGGATGAAACGAAAAAATAATGTATGGATGATGGATGGATGGAACGACAAAATTATGAAATGAAAAAAGAATAGATGGATGGATGGTGGATGGAATGACAAAATGATGGATGGATGGATGGATAGATGGAAGGGAAAAAAGATAGATGGATGGATGGATGGATGGATGGACAAAATCATGGATGGATGGATGGAAGGGTAAAAAAGATAGATGGATGGATGGAAGGACAAAAGATGAAATGAATAAAGAATGGATGGATGTTTAAAATGACAAAATGTTGGATGGATGGATGGATGGATGGATGGATGGATGGATGGAAGGATGGATGGATGGATGGAAGGGAAAAAAAGATAGATAAATGGATGGAAGGACAAAATCATGGATGGATGGATGGATGGATGGATGGAAGGACAAAAAGATAAATAGAATAAAGAATGGATGGATGTTTAGAATGACAAAATGATGGCTGGATGGATGGACAGAATGGAAAAATGATGGATAATGGAAGGACAAAAGGATGAAACGAAAAAAATGGATGGCTGGATGGATGATGGATGAACAAAAGGATGGATGGATGGAACAACAAAGATAAATGGATGGAACGACAAACAATGGATGGATGAATGAATGGATGGAATGATAAAAGGATGAAACGAAAAAAGAATGCATGGATGGATGGATGGATGATGGATGGACAAACGGATAAATGGATGGAACGACAAAAAAATGGATGGATGAATGGATGGAATGACAAAAGGATGAAACGAAAAAAGAATGGATAGATGGATGGATGGACAAAAGGATGGATGGGTAGATAGGTGGACAGATAGATACTCTTTTAATTTGAGAGTAAATATAAAAAAAGTAAAAAAAGAAAAGGGCGCAGCATCTCCACAGATCCACACAGTCTCGCAGACACATCAGTGTCATACATGATCCATAATCTCAGATTTCACTGACCACAGGAGTCCGTCAGAGATTAACAAACCCGCCACAGACGAGGCTTAACCTCTTTCTTTTTTTAGTAAGCCCCTTTGTAGACAAACATGCATTTGGACACAGTGATGAAAACCCCAGGCCGAAATTATGCAATATAACAGATAATGTGTACTAAAGCAGAAAAAACATTGGGATAATGCGCATTCATGCAAAACACACACACAAAATAAATATGGGACAATTAGCAACAGCTCAAGTAGTGTGTGGGATCCTGCTGATGGCACAACACGAAAAAAAACAAATACAACCTTATTCAAAGTTACGATAGCAGAAGTGAACTGCATGATGGGAGAGATCTGAAAACAGCCCTTAATCCAACTCAAATCCAGAGGTGAACGACAACAAACACCCTCACCGGTGACGCTTCATCTCATCCACTTCACACACTCATGAGGGTAAATAAAGCTGAAATGAAGAGTAAAACACTAAAACACTTAACCCTGCTGGAAATGATAAGGAGACATCAGCCTGCCCATCAGCAACAGGAGGCCATGATGCTCAACAAGATGAAGTATTAATAACAAGCATGAATTAATGCAACCGTAGAGTAAACTTCCAGTAGGCATGTCACATCTTGCATCCTCTCCGATCACGCAGATCTTGGTCACGAAGAGAGGAAGTTAATGGAATCAATGCAACTCCCAGGGTGATAAAAGCATCATGGAAAGTCAGGTGTGAAAGGGATAGTGGCTCCTGGGAGAGACATGTTGACAGGTCTGTCCTTTCCAGGTCCTGTAGAGACGCTGATGGGGCGATGAGCGGCTAGAAAGGTTAAATGGACTTTGACTGTTAGTTCGGGAAAGTCAGAGCGTCAAAATAAAATCAGTATCTGACTCACATAATGCATTGCAATTAATCCAATTTCAAGCCATGCATTTAAGTTATGTTCAAGACATGCATTTAAGTTTTAAGTTTAAATTCAATTTAAAGTTATGCATTCAATTTTGAAGTCATGTTATCAAATTATGCATTAAATTTAATACAATTTTAAGTTATCAATTCATTAAATCTGATTTAATATTAGGTTTTGCATTCAAGTTATGGATTTATTTTTAATTCAATTTAAAAGTTATGCATTTAATAATTTAAATTCAAGCATTTAAATTATGCATTCAGTTGAATTCAGTTTGAATTTATCCATTCAATTGAATTTAATGTAAAGTTATGCATTCAAGTTATGCATTTAATTTGAAGTCATGTTAACAAGTTATGCATTAAATTTAATACAAATTAAAGTTATCCATTCATTCAATTTGATTTAATGTTAGGTTGTGCATTCAAGTTGTGCATTTATTTTTAATTAATTTTAAAAATTATGCATTTAATTCAATTTAAAGTCAAGCATTTAAGTTATGCATTCAATTGAATTCAATTTGAATTTATCCGTTCAATTGAATTTAAAGTAAAGTTATGCATTCAAGTTATGCATTTATTTTTAATTAAATGTAAAAGTTATACGTTCAGTTTAAAAGTTATGCATTCAAGATATGCATTTAATTTGAAGTCATGTTATGAAATGATGCATTAAATTTAATACATTTTTAAGTTATTCATACATTCAGTTTGATTTAATGTAAAGTTGTGCATTCAAGTTATGCATTTATTTTTAATTCAATTTAAAAGTTATGCATTCAATTTAATTTAAAGTCATGCTTTTAAGTTATGCATTCAACTGAATTCAGTTTGAATTTTTCCATTCAATTGAATTTAATGTAAAGCTATGCATTCAAGTTATGCATTCATTTTAATTCAGTTTGAAGTAATGCATTTAATTTGAAGTCATGTAATCAAATTATGCATTAATTTTAATAAAATTTTAAGTCGTCCATTCATTCAATTTCATTTAATGTTAGGTTGTGCATTCAAGTTATGCATTTATTTTTAATTCAATTTAAAGGTTATCCATTCAATTGAATTTAACGTAAAGTTATGCATTCAAGTTATGCATTCATTTGAATTCAGTTTGAAGTTCAATGCATTTAATTAAATCAACATGAAATGGGATGTTTGAGTAGATGAGAACGTTGAGACGAAATATTCTTTCTTGACAAACGTGTCATTATTTGCTAACGTATATGTTAACGTATATAATTAGCAATATATGAGTAAATCTGCATTAACTGCAAGTTACAGTCTAAGAAAATAAATTAAATTAAAGAAATTAGTTTAGAATTAAAGTCCATCCATCCAAAAAAGTTCTTTGAATGGGATTTCATTTCGAGTTTAAACTCCCTCCCTCTTTAAACAGCACTTCAAATATATAGTTAAACGCACAAGACTAATCAGTGTCTTAAATATAACCCTGTACAAATGGCGGCGCGGAGGAAATTGAGCTCTTCTGCTTGAAAGGTCTTTGGCGACACGGCAAGGCGGATGATTATCTATTTCCCAATAGAACGAGCTTGCTAACATGATTTATTGTCATTTGAGCTGAGCTGTAATTTGCTCATTCGCTATGGCTGGAAAGCCCGTGAACGTGCAGGACACAATCGCAGCTTTCACCCACAGGCTGCGGCTCATTATTCAGCGTAGTCAAAGGAAAGAGACGAATTTCTGCATGGCGAGAGGTGGAGCAGCTGTTTTCCAGAGCTTAGGAATGGGTAACACAATCCTGTCAGGACTATGCAGATGTGCAGACATGCAAAAAAAGCAGTCTGACAGCCGCTGACACCTTCTCAGTCAAACACCGATGACATTGTGCAGGATAAGTCGGAGTATCGTTTGCTCGTTCCATTCCCAGACACGCAGAGGTGTTTTAATGAAGAGCGGTGGGACTGCGGTGTGAGGAGAGGGTCCCGTCTCACCTCTCGCCATCACGGCTCCTCGGAGGGGAACAGCTGCACCTCACCCTGTCTGTTCTCACATGACAAATCACGGGCCAAAGACAGGAGAACATTCTCACACCTCAGTCCTTGAGACAAGCATTTCTCCCTTTAAAACGTGTAACAAACATCAGGCTTAAAAAAGCTGCTATTGTCTCAGTCCCTAAATCACCAGAATAGCATCCAAAAGGAGAAAATATTACAAGATACAAGTGCTTCAATAATTAACAATGCAAATAAATTGGATTTTAAGTTTGTAATTAGCATTTTGTACTCATTTTTGTGGATGGTGGATCACAATAGAAGATATTTTGATGAAAAGTTGCAAAAAGCATTGAAATCCATTGACTTTCATTGTAGAAAAGTTGTCCATACATGTTTCAGAGTTAATAAAGGTAATTCTACTTAAAATATCTGAAAACTCTATAAAAATTTATTTGAAAGGCAAGACTAAAGGAGATATCTAGACTTGTTTTCATAGATGTGTCAATAATACGAATGTATTTTATTTTTTATTTTTGTGTGTATTTTATTTAGATCTGTTCACTTGTATATAAACTACTTAAAGGCAAGTGAAATTAGCCAAAATGCACCTCAATTCAAGATAAAATCTAAAAAAAACTCATTTTATTATGATTATATTAGGGCTGTCAAACAATTGATCGCATCCAAAATAAAAGTTTGTGTTTACATAATATATGTGGGTGAACTGTGTATAATTTTATATATATATATATTTATATATAAATAAATACACACACATGCTTGTATATATTTAAGAAATATTTTCATGTATATATTGTATATAGATTTATATATCATTTATATGATATATAAATACTAATATGTTATATAAATCATATTTTGCTTGTATATATTGAAGAAATATTTTCATTTATACAGTATATTGTATAAATATTTATATATAATTTATATTATATATAACTATTTAAATTTTATATATAAATAATATTTTTTCTTAAATATACATGCTTGTGTGTGTATTTATATATGTATATTATGGAAGCTTGTTTCCGCCGCTGAATAAAAAAATAAAATAAATAATTGCGACTTTTTATCTCACAATTCTGACTTTTTTTCTCACAATTGCAAGTTATTAAGTCAGAATTGCGTGATATAAAGTCAGAATTGCGTGATATAAAGTCGCAATTGCGAGATAAAAAGTCAGAATTGCAAGATATAAAGTCGCAATTGCGTGTTATTAAGTCAGAATTGTGAGATTTAAACTAGTATTTTTTCCCCCTTAGAATTGGCCTGATAAGTCGCAATTGCGAGTTTATATCTCACAATTTTGAAAAAAGATGTCAGAATTTCGACATATAAACTCGCAATTATGTGTTAGAAAGTCAGGATTGCGAGATGTAAACTCGCAATTGTGAGAAAAAAAGTCAGAATTGTGAGATAAAAAGTCGCACTTCGACTTTATATCTCGCAATTCTGACTTTATATTTTGCAATTCTGACTTTATATCACGCAATTCTGACTTTATATTTTGCAATCCTGACTTTATAACTCGCAATTGTGAGAAAAAAAGTCAGAATTGTGAGATAAAAAGTCACAATTATTTATTTTATTTTTTTATTCAGTGGCGGAAACAAGCTTCCATAGTATATATATATATAAATATATATATATAATTATACACAGTGCACCTACATATATTAAACAAAATGTAAACAAAAAAATGTAAACAAATTATTTTATTTACATTTGTTTACTTGTATATAAACTACTTAAAAGCAAGTGAAATTAGCCAAAATGCACCTCAATTCAAGATAAAATCTATGAAAACGTGTATTATTATGATTATATTTTATATTCAGATGTGCATTTCAAGTTAATCTATATCATTTAAATTGTAAGATTTTTTTTTTTTTGCAGTACTCATCTTCTTTTGAGGGTGGGGGTGGGGGGGGGTTAGAGTTTTTATTGGGTTGTGTAATTAAGTATAATGAATACCAGAGTTGCAAACAGGAATCAACCCCATTTTTCACGCCAAAATAACAAGGCTTACCTTTGCCATAGAAGAACTTGTGGTAATAATACGCTCCCAGGTCGATGTGCTCGATGATGTACCGCTTGACCTTTTCACGGTGGATTGCCTGGCTTTCCCGCGGCACCTCCAGCACAGACACACCAGCGTTGGTGCAGTGCGAGCTCAAGGATGACTCGAAAGAGCAGTTTTCTCCTCCAGCGCTGTAAGTGCTGTTGGTGGCCCTGGACAGAGAGATCCTCCTCTCCCCCTCTCCACCAACCTCATTGCGAAAATGCGGGCAATTAAGCACCAACCCATTGCTTTTCCCATCCCCCTCATCCGCATCCAGGTTCTCCTTGGGATTGAGGTCTTCCCGACTTCCCAGTGGCGATTCGAACATGGACGCAGGTCCAGTATTGTTCGCACCCACCTGTCCGCCTCCAGTGATTTGGTACTGCGAGGCAGCCGAAGCTCCGGTTGTGGTGTTTTTCCTCTGGTTGAGGCTGATGCGGTTGGCCACCGCTTCGCTGATGTTGAAGAGCACGCTCTGGACGTCGTAGTGAGCGAAGCATTTCTGAAAACTGAGCGGACGCCTGTCGTCCTGCTCGGTGGAGAGCCTCAAACCGTCGTTCTCGCTTTTAATAGTCCTCAACTTCCTAAAAAGCGACGTCTCGGACGACTCCGACTTGAGACGACGCATGAAAGACTTCTCCCTTTCCCGGCTGTAGAGGAGCGAGCTGTCCACGTAGTCGTAGCCTGAGATTCGGACGATCTCACCGCGGGCGATTTGAGCGGCGGTCTGCAAGCTCGGGGAGAGCGTCGTGTCGTAGCGAAGGAGTTCTGGGAAGCCGACGGGCGGGGCGCTGCGATGGTCCAAAGTGTCCATCCGGTACCCTCGCAACATGGTAAAGAACCCTTCGTTCCCGAGGCCCTGGCGGTCAATGGAGGAAGTGCTGCCGTATTCCCGATGCAACGAGGCGCCGGTGTTGGGGTTGACGGCGTTCTGGTCCAATATGTCCTCCGCGTCAATGTCGCTGATGGTCACGTCACTATTACTCCGCTGGCGAATGGGATGAAGCCCCTTCAAAGGGGATAGACTTAGAAGGTCACTCAGGGAATACTTGGTATCCGAATAATCACCCAAATCCGTGATCTCCCCACTTTGCCCGTTCTGAAAGGCCGCGATGACGCTCTCGTAGTTGGGCCCGCCTCGGCTTTCCCAAGCCTCCTTTTTCGGGGGCCAGTCCGTCACCCTGGCTCGGACCCCCATTTTAGGCATGGCGGGCGTCCCGTTGGTTTTCCCACCCCCTTCCAGCTTGCCCTGTGTGTTGGTCGCTGGATGTCCCATACTCCCATTCAATGCTTTCAGCTTCCTGGTAAACAATTCCTCAGATGACTGCATGACGTTGGAGAAGCCCTGGTTTGTTTTATCGACTCAAGCTCATATCCGTCTTGCGGCTTCTAAAAGTCCCCCTATCGGTCACATTGTCATAGGTCACCCATTTGAGTCCGAGGGCAAGCTATCTGGCTAGCTTGAGAGTCCACATGAAGGGGTTTCTTTTCACTCCAAGTCCATTTTTCTTTGGGAGTGACCAGTTTGATGAAAGACAGGCGGCATTTGGGTGTCACGGACGGCTGGAGCTTCAAGGAGCAGAAGGGGTCAGTTGAACCGGCTATCCTTTCACAGAGCTCAGCTAATTTAGGACGACAGCTGGAGGAGAGCGATCTGTTGGGAGCAAGGAGAAAAACAAAAGCACATTTAGGCACATTTATTCAGACACTCTTCCAAAGACAGTGGGATGTCTTTCTCAAAACCTTCTTATGACCACAGAACAATGCAAGACTGTTAGATTGTGTGCCGCAAAACAGGCCTGATGACTAGGTCTTCACAAAGAGACCATTTAAAAAATATTAACACCCATTTCTTTTTTGCTTTCTCGCTTACTTGTGTGGGCCAAATCGAGAGAACATTCAGTGGTTTTCAAACTGGATTATGCATTAGGCGAGGAGAACTTTTCATGCCACATTTATTCACTCCCACCGAGCACCGGAGCCCCCAAATGCAATGCATACATTACATGTATGCACAACTAAGTGCATTTAGTTGTATACTGGGTGTGTGTGTGTCTCTTAGAGGTTCCCAGTGGGGCTCTAGCAGTTTAACTTCTGCTAACGTTTGTGGGTTGGGAAGGTGCCACTGATGATGACCTTAATGGGGTTTTCATGTTCATGAATATCGTGCGAATGCCACATTCATGCATCCTGGTATAATGTGCTATAAGGAATCATGTAACATGACCGGACATTGGTATCGGCACACCAAAAAATCTGCTAAATCAATTATATAGCTTGACCTACAACATAAATCGCATGACCCTTTTTTTCTGAACAGAACTAATAATTTTCATTCTATTTTCCCTAGGCCTAAAAAAAAAGAAGAGGAACAGGAATAAGAGACAATACATCCCATCTAATGTACAGCACAACACATTCAAATAATCCAAAATCATTGTCCCACATATCCACATACATTTTCTAATGTATATAATACTTCAATATCAATAAAAGATATGAATCTATACGAAATCCGTGCAGAATTGACAAAGGATTTGGCCGTGGATATATCAGAGGAAACCTGGGATAATGCATTATTTAGAGTGAATGGAACGACCTCCTGTACTCGCTTGGGTTTAATCCAGTTCAAGTTCCTCCACAGGCTTCATTACAGCAAGGTTAGGCTGTCCAAGATGTTGCTGATACATGTGAACGTGGTCGTTCTACTAAAGCAGACCTTGCTCATATGTTTTGGGATTGTCCCAGTCTACTGGACAGCTATATTTAAAATTTTGCCTAGTTTTGAGATAGCAGTCTTGGTGTGGTAATGTCCAAAACTTGTCAAGACACATGTGGTTTTGCATGTCTTTTGGCTTGGAGAAGAACATTACTTGATTGGAAATCAAGTAAACCGCCTTTGGTTTCACTCTGGCTTAGTGATGTGATGTTGTTCTTCTTAAAGTGATACTCCACTTTTTTGGGAAATTGGCTCAATTTACCCCTCCCCGTTTTCAAATCCATTCAGCTGATTTTCTGATATTTAGAAGAATATCAGTAACCGGACAGTTTCTGGTCTCATTGACTTCCATAGTAGGAAAAAAATATATGGTAGTCAATGAGACCAGAAGCTGTCTGGTTACTGATATTCCTCTAAATATAAAAAATTGGCTGAATGGATTCGAAAATGGTAAAACTCAACTGTTTAACTCTAGGGGAGTGGTAAAATGAGCCAATTTCCAAAAAAAAGTGGAGTATCCCTTTAAGAGGATCAAGCAAATGCTTTTATTCAGTATGGTCCCCAATGATTTCCTTTCCTATTTTGAAAAGGACGTAATTCAACCACCAAACTAAATCTAATATTGTTATTAAAAAGCCTGTGCACAATGAAACGGATAATGCAATGGGCAAACAATGCTGGCAATTAATATTTTCTCACTGTTTGTATTATAAGAACGTGGAGATTCTGGTTTTCCATTTTAGATTTTAAATATATATATATATATATATATATATATATATATATATATATATATATATACATACATATATACATGGTTTATATATTTTATTATTATTTTTTCTCCTCTGTTCAGTGGGTGGGTTGTGGGAAAGGGAGACAATTGTAAAAAAAAAAAAAAAAAAAAAAAGAGAGAAGCATTTTTAACTCTTTCTGTATATGATACGTCACTCGGTTCAATCAATCAATCAATAAATCGATCAATAAATAAATCAATAAATAAAACAATAGGCATGTTGCAATTTTAGCATTATGCAAAGGTTTAAAGGCATTTCGATTTTCAGCAACCAGATGACCAGCAAAAGCAGGTTTGACCCAAATTCACAGTTGGTGTACATAAAATGCAACTAGGATTGAGAACACTGGATTTGGAAGGGAGATTGCTGCCCTGGTTGTAGGCTAGTTGTTGGAGAAGAGTTTCTTCAAATGGTTATTTTTATACTGTGAAGTGAATTGATTAAAAAAATACCTTGCATGTAGTATAATCAACTGAGTAATTGCAGAAATCACAGTATTTGCCTGGAAAAGCCCAGAAATTAAGATAAATTCAAATAAATTACACGATTGAGGCAGAATAGATAAAAATGTTTACATGTATTGTTTCAACAAAAGCCAACAGAAAACCATTTAGCAAATCCTTCGACTGGGTTTGCCTTTAAGAAAAATCATGGCATCACAAAGTGCATTGAAAAATTATTATGGTGATCAAATCATGCTAGTACTAATACATTTTGTAAACAGACTAGTAAAAAAACAATGTGACAGAAAAAAGAAAAGCTAGCTTCATGACATTTTATGACTGCATTGGCTAACTTTCATTGTCTTTTCCTACAGACTAGAGACCGGATTTTGGATCTCAGTGCTGTAACAGTTTTCACACTGAAATGCAGCAGCAGCAAAAGTGCGTCCTGAAATAACTTCATTAAATGAGACAGGCTTTTCTGAAAGGATGAGCAAGGACAAAACAGAGGGGCTCCGATTACGTAATCCCTTTTCACGTCGACACAATCATTAAGATACACACAGCAGGGTCACTGTGGAAAAACCCCGTCCACAAAACACTCAAGGACTATTGAACTGTGACTAAAAACGTCTCCTTCGATGTAACGAGACTCAGAACAAGCTGCTGAATTCCAACAGAAAGATCCTTCTCCAAAAGCTCCTTACAAATCTAAACATCTAAATGATACTTTGAAGTACCAGTTCATCGAAGCAAAGCAAAACCCTGGCAATCATTTCCAAAGGCTTTTTGTGAAGGCCTCAATGTTCTTATGTTCAAAGGAACCTAAAATGAAGAACAATCACAAGCAATTTATCACACAAGAGCTAATAATGCAATGGCAAGATTCAAGTTTAATCTAGTTAGAGTAGTACAGAAACTAGAGCAGAGGTAAAAACTAGGGATGCAATGAGATTAAAAAATGAATAAATGAATGCAATGATATTAAAAGAAAGAAAGAATGAATGAATGCAATGACATTAAAAGAATAAATGAATGATATTAAAAGAATGAATGAATGAAATTATATTAAAAGAATGAATGAATGCAATGATATTAAAAGAATTATGAATGCAATGACATTAAAAGAATGAATGCAATAATATTAAAAGAATGAATGAATGAATGAATTAATGCAATGATATTAAAAGAATGAATTAATGAATGCAATGACATAAAAAATGAATCATATTAAAAGAATGAATGAATGCAATTATATTAAATGAATGAATGAATAAATAAATGAATGCAATGATATTAAAAGAATGAATGAATGAATGAATGAATGAATGAATGAATGAATGAATGAATGAATGAATGAATGACATTAAAAGAATGAATGAATGAATAAATTAATGCAATGATATTAAAAGAATGAATGAATGAATGCAATGACATAAAAACGAATGATATTAAAAGAATGAATGAATGCAATGATATTAAATGAATGAATGAATGAATGAATGAATAAATTAATGCAATGATATTAAAAGAATGAATGAATGCAATGATATTAAAAGAATGAATGCATGCAATGGTATTAAATGAATGAATGAATGAATGATATTAAAAGAATGAATGATATTAAAAGAATGAATGAATGAATAAATTAATGCAATGATATTAAAAGAATGAATGAATGAATGCAATGACATAAAACATGAATGATATTAAAAGAATGAATGAATGCAATGATATTAAATGAATGAATGAATGAATAAATAAATTAATACAATGATATTAAAAGAATGAATGAATGCAATGATATTAAAAGAATGAATGGATGGATGAATGAATGCAATGAATGAATGAATGAATGAATTCAAATATTTTTTGCTATTTGAATTTAGCCATTATAAATGTATAGTATGAAAAAATGGATATTCATCTTGAGGTTTGCAAGAGATTACACAATTATGATGTACTTTTAGCAGATAAATACATCCAATGACAAATTTAGAGACATGTATATTAAAATAATACTGGCCAATAACTGAAGTGGTACCCACATTGCTAGTAAAAATGCAAAACTGTAACAGAGGCAAGGGCTCACGAATAGTGGTCAACCAATATTGAATTTTCTGATGGCTGATTGATATCAAAAACATGGCTGACAAACATCAGAAATGACGGTATATTGGTCACCAACAACAGACAAGATGCATCTTCAGGAGTTTCTCTCTCCAGCAGATCAGGATGTGGAGACTCGCTCCACCACAGAGAAACCGAGGTTCTGGAGAGTGTAAACATCTGCCACACACATAAACAAGACATCACGGTGGTCTCGGAGAACCGATGAAGCCCATCTAGAACACGGACAGTGATAAATGTTCTCCATCGTGTCTTTCTCTACAGGGAGCCCTGATTGCAGCACAACCTGCTGGTGGTCAGCAAAAATATATCATCCACTATGACCTCTGACCTGAACAGGGTTTGTTTTGTGACTGGGCCTTCTGTGTGTGTGTGAAGGAAGCTGATGATGGGAGGTCTGACACACACACACACACACACACACACACACACACACACACACACACACACACACACACACACACACACACACACACACACAGAGGTCTTTAATGAGAAAAACTCAGCATTCATTATCTTTGGTCAACCTCCAAGGCCAAAGAAATGAAATTGGGGAGAGGGGGGTGGTGGCTGCGAAACTAATTATAGCAATGAACTCATTTTCTGTCGCTGGCTGGGCCATTTTTGTGTCGTTTGGAGCCGTTTTGCCAGGTCTTAAAATAATCTTTTGACACGGTGGCCTGATTAGAGGCTGCGGGAGTATTAATGTGCCGTCACCAGGAGAACCCGGTGCTGTCAGCCTTCTTTAAAATGATATGGCACTGTCAGCTTCAGACGTGATCGCTGGACCCGAGGGGAAATATTATAAGCACACCATGTTCGGAGCATTTCCAACATTTTTACACTTGCAATCATTTAATGCACAGCTAAAGCGTCTCATTTGTCATTTCAATCTTTTTAATTAACCTTATTTACAACTGATTAGACATCGTGGCATTGCAGTGGCGACTTGTGCATGGACAAACGCTGCACTCTAAAAAATGCTGGGTTGTTATAACCCAATTTTGGGTAAAATATGGACAAACCCAGCACATTGGGTCAAAAATGTCATTTTTAAAAATGTCATTTAAAAATGTAACCCAATGGCTGGGTTTGTCCATACAACCCAGCATTTTTTAGAGTGTGTCATTTTCTTAAATGATAAAATCGAATTATTCTGCGGGGTTTATTTTGCAATTTGCAACGATTGAGATTTTATGTGATTTAGATAGGCTTGTGCACTATTACAAAGGTTTATAGGACGTTTGAGCTCATAAATGTTATATATTTTTGTCTTTTGCAATAAAATTGCACAAAAAAGAGCAATGCACAAAACAATGCCACTGAATTTTTTTGTGCATTGCACTTTTGAATGCACAAGACCTCATCCATGCAGGGCAGAAACAGCTGAATCCTGTGATTCTCTTGAGCGCAGGGGTCATTCAAAACCTCCTCATCATCCAAACCGGCTCTGACAGGAGAGCTGTGCTGCAAAGTCAGGACACTGGGAGAGAGTTTAAACACACTGCTTTAGTGTTATACTGATAGGCAGTGGTGGAGGAAGTACTGAATCTCACTACTTAAGTAAAAGTACAAATAACCAGATAAATATTTACTTTAGTAAAAGTAGAAGCAACACAATGACAACCATACTTAAGTAAAAAGTAAAAAGTACCTTATTTTAAATGTACTTTAAGTGTTCAAAGTAAAAGTACTTGGCTTGCATAACAATTTATTCTCTTAATGACTATTTTCTAATGATTAATAAAACATTTAATTCTAACACATTCAACCTAATACTCCTATAATGATCTTCAATAATCATGGAAAAAAAATGTTGCCACCATTTCTGAAACAAGCTTGCAATTAGGCAATATACGCATCATGCTTATCCTTACTATATGAAGAGTTCAGGTGCAAAAGCCTCTAAATGCCATTTGAAATTTTCTTCTAAAATGACAATTTTTATCAAGCTTGTATATTTAAGTTCAGTAATTTCACTTAAATGGCAATGAAATACCTATTAATTGTCATTTAAGTGAAGTTACTGAACATAAATATACAAGCTTGATAAAAATGGTCATTTTAGAAGAAAATTTCAAATGGCATTTAGAGGCTTTTGCATCTGAACTCTTCATATGTTAATAACTATGTTTGGCAGTAAATGCAATTAATTTATGGTGTAATTCTGAACCTCTTGGCTTGCCATAATCCTAACCAAACGTATATTACACACGGTGCGTTTCCTATGCACATAAAAACTAATTTCCGCGTATTAGTTGCACGATAAACACACTGCGTGCGAGACGCATTTAGTGACCGGGTTGATGTACTGTATCTATGGCAACTAAACGTCACTGACGAGACAAACATGCAACGAACGGACGGCCAGATTACGTGCAATCTCAAGGCATGGCGAATGGTGTGTGATGATGTGGGGATATTTTAATTCCAAAGGCCAAGGGAACTTTATCAGGATGCATATTATCCTGGATCCATGAAATAACTGGCTTTTAGAAATAAAAATCTGCCTGACTCTATGGGATTTAACATAGGGGGGCAATGACTTATGCACCCTGTATTTTAAGGAAAAACATTTATTTATTCATGATACATTATTCATTCACAAAGAAAATTGGTGTCCTTAAAGGTTGGAGTTTTCCTCATTTTTCTAATTAAGGCATTAAGATCAATATCCAAAAGATGATTTTTTATTCCTCTTTTTAGGCAACTTTAGCATGGGTGCCAAAACTTATTCACACCACTGTATATACACACACACACACACACACACACACACATTTAGACCACTTAGCTTAGTGATTGCTCTCAGGATATGAAGAGAGACTTTCAACCAGCATAACAAAAAATGTTTCTGGAACAAATGGCCCACCCTGCCTTTAAACAACACTCTCCATAACCAGACACCTTACGGCATGAAAAAGCACTAAACAGCTTTCATAAATAATAAATGGCTGAATGTGAAAATGAGGTAATGAAACTATTCAAGGAGGCCTTCCCCTTCAAGTTCAAACTCAACTGAAATGCACGTCATTTAACCAACGATGTTTATTTTTGTCCATATTCAGGTTAAATAAAGGGATCACAGCCTATTATCCGAGAACACAAAATAACACGCACAAGCAATTTACACCTCGCTCAGGACTTCAAACTATTTTTCTGGGTTCAATCAAACCTTAAAGGGCTGTTTTTTTAACCTGGAGGTGATGCGGATGCCGATTATTAAATTCCTCGCACTCTCGGCTGGTAACGGTAACCAGACTCTGGCATCTCCGCTTCCATAAACACTCGTATTTCTGCTTCAACGGAGCAGTTTGCAGCCTTGAAGGAGCAGATTAATAGTGCCATGAAAATGGGCCAAATCGTGTCAACAAAATCCGAGCAATTAAACCGTTAAGCCAGTTAATGTGTTGCTTTTAAATGTATGAGTTCATGGGAACTCATTCTCGTCCTACTGACGGAGCTTTTCTTAACGGTGGCTGTTTGTTTGGGTCGAGGGCCAAGTCGGGCCATCCCGAACACGGATCCCCCTGAAACACAGCCTTCCTTTAATCCTCGGCTCATAACTCAGGGCTCTCGGCGGGGAGGCGTCCACCACAAGCTGACACTCAAATTAGCACCAGCGTGCGGCTCTGGACGTTACGAGTCTATAACCTCCTCTGTAATAAGACGGGCCCCTGCATCAGACGGGCTCTTTGAGGCCCGCCACGAGCACCGCTGGGGATTTAATAGCCAGTTTTAGTCGGGGAATCACACCCTTCGGTGATCAACAGTTGGTGGCATAAAGAGCTGCCGAGAGAATTTCCATTTTGTGCGACAAGGGAGAGCGACACCGATTAGACAAGCAAAGAGATGCTGAAAATGTGTCCTCCTGAGTAGAAATAAGAAAATGAGCAGGGAATAAAAGACTAAAGCGTAGAGATAAACCAAAAAAAAAAGAGAAAAACATCCTGAAGCATTGGCATGGAGCAAAAGGTGTGCATTTGAAAACATCCGGCTTTTGTTGGGTCTAATGACAATGTACATGTGAAGAGTTCAGATGCAAAAACCTCTAAGTGCCATTTGAAATGTTCTTCTAAAATGACAATTTTTATCAAGCTTGTATATTTAAGTTCAGTAATTTCACTTAAATGGCAATGAAGATTACCTATTAATTGTCATTTAAGTGAAATTACTGAACTTAAATATACAAGCTTGATAAAAATGGTCATTTTAGAAGAAAATTTCAAATGGCACTTAGACGGCTTTTGCATCTGAACTCTTCATGTATTCCATATATTGATGGAAAAAAAACGGACATGGCACACACCTCTAAAGTCTGTAGGCAGGCCAAATTCAACAAATTAAGTCAGTATTTGCATTTTCTCATGCATTCAAGTCGCCATTGATCGCGCTCTTGCTACATTTATAAAGAGCAGTTTCCTGCGCTTTTGCAATGCTGTTCAACTAACCAAGGGTCATACAGCGGATTTTTTTTAGTTTTCTGTGGAATATCTGTAGAATATTCTAGAAATGCATCCTTGTTTTGCTTTTTTTATTAAGACAATTGCATAGAATTGCCTTAAGTTTCCATAAAAACACTGTCTGTCGCATTAGTTTAGAAAAGGCAACTAACTTATCTGTTTAAAACATGCATTCACATGCATCGATATCGAGTCTCCAGATGGCATAAACAAATATAACCTGTGGAGCGCTCTCGGAGTATGCATTTAATTGTCCTTTTAACTGATGGAAACGGAGAGTAAAAGATTTGACATTAAAGCTACACTTTGTAACTCTTTTAGTTTATTCTTAGCTAAATGCACTTAGTTCTTTCAAAAATATGTGTGCTCATTAATGTATATTTACTTCGTTCAAGTAATGAAGTATTCTCGTGAGTGTATAATATGCCATTGAAAATACATACAAGTGAGGGGTTCTAATGTTGGTCGCCATGTTGACCCTCCATCTTGAAAGTACATTAGCCAAAGAGGGACATACCCGTTAATTCAAGCTTCGCCTTTCGTGTTTACGTTTGAGTTTACACTCATGGACGAGGTCGAACTGGAAGCCATGTTAATCTTGGACTACATTGGCCACCGTAGGAGTTAAAACGAAATCGGAATTGAGAGGAACAGAAACTAATATTGACTGGATGGTCATATACCTTTTCGCCACTAGATGGGCGTAAAAATCACACAGTGTAGCTTTAAAGATATTTGATCCTTTGGCCCTCTATAGGACAGGATTAGTATTACAGCCAATGTAGCATGAGTAACTACGGTAGCTATAAACATGTCAGCAAGATTGTTCACTACTTTAAACTAAAAACTAATTTAAACTGATATCCACTATGGCAATCCTGCGAATGCAACGTCTGTCTCTCTTGTGTTGAGTTCTGACATATTTCCAAACACAACAATGTAAAACCAAGCTTGTGCATCTAGAAGCATTGCTGTACTTGCAGAGATCCTTGGTTAAAAATAAATGAAGTAAGGAAAATGTGAAATTCTGATACTCAAAAAACAAAGTTTTAGAGCCAAAGTATCCTTTATCCTTGGCGTTCGTGTCAACTGTTTGCCCTTGCCCTCGAGCAGCTGGAACAGTCCTCTCTTAAATCCCCAGGTGCCTTCCTTCTACAGAAAATAGAAATGTGCTGTTAGCAGAGCCATCTATCCACGGCGCGAATGAAATTGCTGGCCAGAAGCCCGTATTAAAGCACCCGTCCCCAAAGACACGGCACTTTTTCCTTATGTATTTGACAATCCTTCCAGGATACCTGTTGCTGGAGGAACCACATTTCACAGCATGGGCCATTCACTGGAGAAACACTTCATGCTCTTAAGTAGCAGCAGTCAAAAAACAGAACAAAAACCTTATTCCCTGTCAATATGACTATATATTAAATATAGGATGTCATTAAAATATACAGTACTGTGCAGAAGTCTTAGGTATGGAAGCTTGTTTCCGCCACTGAATAAAAAAATAAAATAAATAACTGCGACTTTTTATCTCACAATTCTGACTTTTTTTCTCACAATTGCGAGTTATTAAGTCAGAATTGAGTGATATAAAGTCGCAATTGCGAGAAAAAAAGTCAGAATTGCTTGATATAAAGTCGCAATTGCGTGATATAAAATCAGAATTGTGAGATATAATGTCAGAATTGTGAGATTTAAACTAGTATTTTTTTCCCCTTAGAATTGGCCTGAAAAGTCGCAATTGCGAGTTTATATCTCTCAATTCTGAGAAAATGTCAGAATCTCGACATATAAACTCGCAATTATGTGTTAGAAAGTCAGAATTGTGAGATGTAAACTCGCAATTGTGAGAAAAAAAGTCAGAATTGTGAGATAAAAAGTCGCACTTCTGTCTTTTTTTCTCAGAATTGCGACTTTATATCACGCAATTCTGACTTTATAACTCGCAATTCTGAGAAAAAAAGTTAGAATTGTGAGATAAAAAGTCACAATTATTTATTTTATTTTTTTATTCAGTGGCGGAAACAAGCTTCCATACTTAGGCACACTAGTATTTTCGCTTCAAATAAGTGGTTTTAAGCCAGTTATTTATATATTTTGTTGTAGTGTTTACATTTCCACACATCAACTGTGCCATTAACTGTAAAATTCCAGTGAAATTTTTGAATTTGGAGCAATGTGGAGCATTGGCTGGTATCAGAGTCCTTGTGCATTCAAAAATTTCACTGGATTATTACAATTAATGGCACAATTAATGTCTGGAATGTAAACTGATATTTCCGACTGAGACACTACAACTAAATATATAAATAACTGGCTTAAAACCATTTCTTTGAGGCGAAAACAGTGTGCCTAAGACTTCTGCACTGCACTGTATTATAAATATTAAATTAATAAAGAAATATGACTGTTGCAATAATGCAAAATAATAATAATAAATCACTAGTGTTGGGTATCGAGAATCAGCTATCGATTGGAACAGGGACTAACTTTTCGTTTTTCCCGGAATCGTTCAAAAATTTAAATTTCGATTCCTAGTTTCGATATTCACACTCCACCGACCAGAAGAAGAAACCGCTGAACAACACCAATGAAGAAGCGCCTACCGGAAGTGTTGGCATAACCGCGCGAGTCGAACATGAGTAGCTTACGTCGGCGGTCCAAAGTGTGGCTTCACTTTTCTAAAAATAACAAAATCTCGGCAAAATGCAAAATTTGTGACAAAAAAGGAGTATTTCCCTTTAGAAAGGAGTATTTCCTCCAGAAAGGCCATTGGTTAGCAAGGTTAGCTAAACTTTTTTGACCCTGCCTCTTAAAAGAATCGGAATCGAGAATCGTTGGGAACCGGAATCGAATCAAGGAATCGGAAACGTTCAAATTCAAACGATACACAACCCTATAAATCAGAATACTATTCATAGAGTTAATTTGTTTTTTCTAACAATACGATACCAAGACAAAGTGCAAGAACTGACTTTGACTCCATTCATTAGCACATCTAAAGCTCCTATATTCAACATACATTAGTAATGAGCAAAGTCAGTACGAGATTCAATAATGTTTCCAATCCTCACTTATGCATACTTCACTCTAAAAAATGCTGGGTTGGTTTAACCCAATTTTGGGTCAAATATGGACAAACCCAGCCATTGGGTTACTTATTGAAATTGCATTTTCAATCCAACGTTGTACATATTTTGGGTTGCCCATTGTCCATTTGGGTTTGTCCTTATTTATAACCTTGATGCAAGCAAGCAATATGCTACACCATATGTTAAGCTATTCAGGTAATGCTCTTCTGAAATCGTAACACCAAAACAATACCTGTAAAAACAAGTACTTGAAAAGGTAAATAAATATGGATCATGGAAATGCATAAGTCTGAATGAGGTTTCTGAGGCTCTGAGGTTTAATCTGTGTCCCATTTCGGGTTGTGGGCTGAAACTCCTTCCAAAAACGAACAAATTAAATATATCATTTCAAAACCATATATTTCAGAAGCACCCACAGCAAGAAAACGATATCAAAGTCATGACTGGTTCGGTTCTCATACCCTTGACTTTGATCTTGTCCAGCTGGTGGAACGGTTCAACAAACCCGTAGCGTCTCGCTCGTGTTTGTTCTTGGCCACTGTAAAGGAGACATCTGATGGCTCAAGCTCCTCCAAATCAACCATCTGTTGTGTCAGCGTTAGAAAAGCTCTCGTACAGAGACGATGTGCCTCAGCAGGCCTCCACAATACACCAGCACCACAGGCCTGCCATTACTGGACGCTCAAACCCACCGCCTGCCGTCACTATAATGGCAGCCTGTCATGCAGCGAGTGCGAGAAAGCACTTTACTCGAAACGGGGTAGAAAACGGGATCAGAAGTCCATTTATTCTCTTCTTAAGCAAAAGTTCAGTCAAACGAGGTGCTTATCCCTCAGAAAATCTGTCAACCTCAAGAGCTCAAACTAAATATGACATGTGCTGGCTTATTTCACCCATGTTTAGCCATTTTTTGCAACAGTATAACCAACATTTATCAAAACAAAGTTTGTCACATTGAGCAGACAACAAATGAAATTTTAAATTAAAAATCACATACATTTTTTTTTCATTTTTTTATGTGATTTATTTTAAAATATTACCTCACATATATACATATTATATATATATATATATATATATATATATATATATATATATAATAGTTATATATATATATATATAAAAAATAGTTTTTTAAATATTAAATAATATTTTTGTATTTTATTTTATATGTGTGTATATATATATATATATATACATACGTATATACAAAAATATTATATAATATTTAAAAAAAGAAATTCTTAATACAATTTATCTTATTAAAAATAATGTAAAAATTAAAATAATAACATAACAATATAAAAAAACAGTTATAAATATAAGAAAAGTTATTAAAAAAAAGAATAAAATATTTTTAGGGTGAGGGGTAGCTATATTAGGACTAAATGTCAGTTTGTAGTTATGGATTTCTTAAATTAAGAGAACAAAATCAATAATTAGTCATAAAAATTAATTAAAACATAAAAGTATTAATAAATAAAGTATTAATAAATAATTGTATCAGGCAATTTTGCCCATTAAAATTAATTAAAAATAGTCTATAATTTTGGCCACTATAATTAATCGAATACCAAGTCAACAGATTCTCCATAAAAAGGGCATGTGTCTTCATTTAGGGGTGTAACATATATATCGTGCCACAATATATCCAAATCCAACTATATGTATTGTGGATAGTCCCCCCAAAATAAAAATTACTGTGTGAGAAAAAAAAATTCTCACAAAAGTTTTAGTGTCGGTACTACATTAAACTACATCATATAATGTTTATTATAATGTATAATAATGCAATGGAGGAATATTTGTGGGTTCTGATAATGCCAAATGACTTATGTAACTTGACCAGTAAAAAGTGTCCAACATTATTTTAAATATATCTATATATATTAAATATATCTAGTCAGAAAAAACGCAAGAATATTCGTCTAAAATAATTCAGTATTTTCAGCTTCAGAATCATGAATATTGTTATTCTGGTGTCAGCATTATCCTTGGGTTACAAGCACGGAGTCCAAGACTATTTAAAGCCACATTGTAATATCAAGTTAGCATTTTAATCAACATTACATACTTTGTTAACCTTTTACCATATGAGATGTATCGAATCGTGACATGAGGGTATCGTTACACCCCTATCTTCAATCTTTAAAAAAACGTTTGTGCCAGAAAAATCTGGACATCTGAAAACCTAGGAGGAGAGGCACTGACCTATCAAAGAGGACAGCGAATGGCCATCAGAGCTGTGAGAGTGCTAATGTGACTCTGTTAAAGTGCAGAGGTCATGGTGGGAACTGGGAAGTGCGTTTTTCACTTGTGTTTTCTCACCTCATCTAAAACTGCTCAGGTCAGAGGAAGTGCACTTAGTCCCTGCAAAGCCAACGGAGAGCAAAACCTTTGAAACATCTTCACAAAAACTAAAAAAAAAGTATAAAATCCTGCCAAATATTATTATTCATGTTCACTGAGTATTAAACAACTCATTCCACAACATACACAGTAAAAAAAAAAAATGTGTTCAATTTACGGTAAAATACCGGCAGCCGTGGTTGCCAGAAATTTACAGTATAAAATACTTTACGGTAACAAGGTTTTACAGACTTAACTTAAAATTTACAGAAATAAACCGTATTTCATTATCTGATAATATAATGTTAAATTATCGACCAATTTAAGTATTAATATCTGTTTTGTACCATTGTAATACACTGGCAACCAACAATCACAGCAGTGATGAGTCACATGATAGTCACATAAAACCCTAATGTACATAATTGATTAGAAAAAAAACTATGAAGAATCAAGTTATTTCAACAAAAATACATCAAATGTGAAGTGTCACGCAGGGAATTGTGGGGATGTCAATTTACGTTTTTTCACCGTAAATTATACGAGTTGTTCATTTTCACTTTAAAAACGGTAAATTTAACGTCTTTTACAGTAAAATTACATGAAATTTACCATTACTTGTAGATCTATCACAGTTATTTACCGTATATAGTAAGGAAAGTTTCTGTTAACCAATTAACAGTTTTTCACTGTAGCATTTTTACATTTTTTTTAGTCTTACCGTTAAAATCACGATCATTTTTTTTTATGTGATAGACATGAAGACATCTAAATCTATGGCGCTTGACTGTGCAAAACTTGCTTGCACTATCACATTTACCATTTGTAAAATATTTTTCAGCACACACAATAAATGTAAAATTTACTTTGTAATAATTTGTGAAATGTACTAGAGGTTCCTGAGTGAAAACCGTTTCAAAGGGATGGCCATTAACAACTTAAACATAACATTTTGAAGTAGAAAGACTGAAACAGTACTCTAATAATCTTTATGTACAACTTTTCAGTGTGTTGCAAGGGACGTTTACTTCAGTCTTGAGCATCTAAGACCTGCTGACTGTTTTAGCTAACTACTTCGAGACCTTGATCATCAACATTACAATACACATTACAGACAGTGAGCTTCAGTACAGTAAAGCATTCGCAACGACAAAGTGGCGACTGAATTTCATTGAGCTCAACTTTATGAAAATAAGCAGTGACACAATATGACAACTACCAATGGGAATAATACAGATCCTTCGAGAAACGCCTACCAACACCGAGGCTCATTATTTGAAGAAATCACTGTCAGTGAACGCCTCTTAATCCCCCATTTAATTATTACGCAAACACTTGGCAAAATATCCAGACAACGAATGCTTCACGAAAATAGTCTTTTAGCATTGTGTTTGACTCCGATAAGTTCAACAGCAGCAAACTAAATGAAGATCATTTAACGTACCCGAAACACAACCACATGACGTTCAATCCACACCGATTCCTACATCCACTGCTCGAATACAGGTCTTCAAGAAATGATCCGAAACAACCCTGTCCTGCTCAGTTTTTTATGAAGACAAGAGGAAAGGAGGAGGTGAAAGTTGAGGAGATGAGTTGGAGTTAGCTAAAGCGCTCACAGCTGCCCTGGTAATCTGCACACAACGGCCTCATTATCATATGTAAAGGGCCGGCGAGGGGCGCGCTAGACTGTGACATTCAACTTTACTGGGGAATAAAGAGGATCGACACAAAGACTTTAAAAAAAACCTCTATTGTTCCTCCACACGGGTCAGTCTGTGACCTTCCAGATGCCGAGAGATGGTTTTGGCGCTGGAGGAATCCGGTCGGCCCGTGCAACAGGCTTTGCCTCATTCTGCATGGAAACTTTACATAATCCAGCCCGAAACATCAAATCAGTATGCGACCACCAACATCTGGATCTACCACCTCAATACAGAAGTGATCATGACATCACTCTTTGATTAATAAGCTCAGAGTGAGAAATGTGACCGCTGAACATCATTTTCTTCTGGAATATTCTGTGAAATTTTGGGGTGCTTTAATTCTGACCATTATTAACAGATCAACTGAGGTGTAGTTTAATATTATGCACATGTCGTGTCTGCTTATTTAACTGAATTACTTCTATATTGACCATATACTGATGTACTTCTATATTAAAAAATAAAATGTTCGATATATGACATCGATTGATAGTTTTCAGATTATCAACTGATTAACAGCATCCATTAGCTATATCTTTCTCGTATCAGCTCCAAAATCACTATTATAAATAGAAGGAAGGAAGGAAGGAAGGAAGGAAGGAAGGAAGGAAGGAAGGAAGGAAGGAAGGAAGGAAGGAAGGAAGGAAGGAAGGAAGGAAGGAAGGACAGGAGGAAAGCAGTAAGGATGGAAGGATGGAAGGAAGGATGGAAGGAAGGAAGGAAGGAAGGAAGGACAGGAGGAAAGCAGTAAGGATAGAAGGAAGGAAGGAAGGAAGGAAGGAAGGAAGGAAGGAAGGAGAACAGGAGGAAAGAAGTAAGGATGGGAAGAAGGAAGAACAGGAGGAAAGAAGGAAGGAAGAACGGGAGGAAAGAAGGAAGGAAGAACAGGAGGAAAGCACAAAGGACATGAAGAAGGAAGAACAGGAGGAAAGAAGTAAGAAAGGAAGGAAGGAAGGAAGGACGGGAAAAAGGAAGAACAGGAGGAAAGAAGGATGGAAGAAAGGAAGGATGGAAGGAAGGAAGAACAGGAGGAAAGTAGTAAGGAAGAAAGGAAGGAAGGAAGAACAGAAGGAAAGAAGGAAGGACGGGAAGAAGGAAGAACAGGAGGAAGGAAGTAAGGATGGATGGATGGAAGGAAGGAAGAACAGAAGGAAAGAAGAGCAGGAGGAAATAACTAAGGATGGGAAGAAGGAAGAACAGGAGGAAAGAAGTAAAGAAGGATGGATGGAAGGAAGGAAGGAAGGAAGGAAGGAAGGAAGGAAGGAAGGAAGAACAGGAGGAAAGAAGAGCAGGAGGAAATAACTAAGGATGGGAAGAAGGAAGAACAGGAGGAAAGAAGTAAAGAAGGATGGATGGAAGGAAGGAAGGAAGGAAGGAAGGAAGGAAGAACAGGAGGAAAGAAGTAAGGAAGGAAGGAAAGAAGTAAATAAGGAAGGAAGATAGGATGAAAGGAAGGAAGGGAAGAAGGAAGAACAGGAGGAAATAAGTAAGGAAGGATCGAAGGATGAAAGGGAAGAAGGAAAAACGTAAGGAAGCAAGCAAGGAAGGAAAGATGGATGGATGACAGAGAACAGCAGACAGAATGAACACGACAGACATACAGGAGAGAACGACAAGAATAAATAGAAAAAGAAAAGACGGACAGAAAAGTCAGATCGAACAAACATTAGATCAAATGTCAGACAGAAAGGACAATACAAGATGATAAACGATAGAACTATAGAGACGGACAGACAGAAACAGTTAGAGAGAACAAAAGAAGAACAGAATGATAGAAGAACAGATATAAGGATAGAAAGACGGACTGTGGTGGTTCTGAACATCAGTGAGAGAGTGTTGAGCTCTCCTGATCCTGCAGTGTTCAGCAATGAGTGAGCTCACAGCTGGTTTTACTTCCACTCCTCACAGTGTGTGTGTGTGTGTGTGTGGAATAATCCGGTCACTCGTCTACATCAGGACATTCATGTTCAGCTATATTCCCTCCCCCGTTCCTCCTCGGCATCAATAGAACTAAGGAAGAATCTAATAAAGGACCGTTTGAGTGGAAGGAAATAGTGGAGCTTAATTACGCCAAATTCATGAAAGTCTGGGCTTCCTTTCAGAGGATCACTTTGATCTGCAGCGCGGGTGGAGGAGGGTGAGGAGGACAACAAGCCATCTTAGCTTCAGTTTGAGAAAAAGATGGACTTCATACGGCCTCCACTGGAGAACTGGCACTCCACACACACACACACACACTCATGCCCACTTGAACAGCAGGACCTGGAGGAGCTCAGCATAATTCACATGACAGTGTGGCTTTCGATACGTGAATGGGCACTGCAGATGCCACACACACACACAGAGTTGAGAGTGTTTGTGTGGATGCACCATAGATGCAGTGAGTAAATCTCTGTTTGCAAAACTTACACCAAAATATGCATTATACGACAGAACATACAATGTTCCCACAATGCAATGTGTTTGACGTCTCTTTCCAGTGTGACGAATAAAACCGAGGTGATCTTTTTGACTCATTATTTGATCATCGCACTGCCAAGGACATTTTTTACAAATGTAAAACAAATATTTATTTCTAAGATAATTCTGTGAGAATCAGTTTGACTAAATAAAAATATATTAATAATAAACGATTACCAACAGATGACTTGAATAGCTCTATTAGGAAAGAATCTGCATAGAAAACATTCCACCTGGTTGCATGTGTATAAACGCCTCAGATTAGGAAAAGCCTGGACTGAACAGCAGCCAATCACAGATCAAGGCCAGGTCAACCAGAAACATGGTAGTTTGTCTGCCAACTTGACCACAGCTGACCACTAACAAGGCCACTTATTTGGCAGGAAAACATCCCAGAGCAAAATGAGTCAGTGAATTAAGCACTTAACAATAAGGCTTAAGACAATATTAAATATGCAATAATAATAATAAATAAGTTTTGAAATAAATAAACAAAATAACTAAGCTAAATGACTAAATAATGAACTACAGTAATTGACAAAAATAATTAAAAAACCAAACTAAAAATAAATAAATTAATTTAAAAAAATAAATAAATAAATAACCAAGCCAACCAACTAGATGAATAAAGCAAATAATAAATAAATGAAATGACTACTAACCACAATAACTAATGAACTAAATAAATCAACAACAACAACATACTAAATACGTGTGTGTAAATGAGCTCATCCCAATGCATTTTGGGATTGCCTTCTATTTACAAAGTTTTGGACTAGTAATCACGTATGAAATAAAAATGTTGTTTAGGCACGTTTTAAAACTAATTTATTCACACAGAATATTTTGCACAGATCATATGCAATAAATCGGTCATATTACTCAAGGCTGAGTCTTCACACTGATTAGCTTCCAGTGACGCCAAGAGAACGTCCCGCGGCAGCAGCTGGTGAGCGGCCCGGACATCATCCAGTCTGTCTATTCATTCACGGTTTCCCTCCGTCTGATGTCAGCTGTCACCAGTAAACACACCGTCGCTCCCATCAACCCTCGCCAGTGTTACGGAGAGGGAACACGCAACACACCACTGACTCATTGCTAGGCAACCTCAGCATGATCCGGCCCTCCCATGACAGCATTTGACTAATGTCTATTTTGCTTTCAAAACTGAATTTTTGTTAAAATGAATGTATGATACGATATGTCTGCAACCCATTTTGCTTTGGCATTTGTAATTGAAGGGGGAAAGTGTAGGGCAGAGTGTGCATCAAGAAACAAAATAGAGATGTAACGGCCAATAATCGTTATCGGACGATAAAAGCTGCTATTTCACTATCGGACGATTATATCCTGTCAATCAAAAACGTCTCTGACTGCTACTCACACTGTGTGTGAAGAAAACCTCTCGTGTTGAATTGCTTATATACTGTAATTATATTTGTTTGAATAAATCTGCCAAATCTACCAACTTCTTATATGTGCAACTGAGTTGTATTTGGGTGTAATTATTAGGGCTGGGTATTGACACAAATTTCACAATTCGATTTCAATTCACAAGCTTGCAATTCGATTCGATTTCGATTCCGATTCGATATTGATTATTTTGGATATCAGTTACAATAAATGGCAAATTTTCTCAAGGAAATCAAATGTCTTAACTAACGCTGTAAACTATGGGGCCTAGTTGTAGCCTATAGGCTTCATTAGCCTAATATGAAGGTAATAATGAACTGTTTTGTAGCTATACAAACACTTAAATTACACTTTTATTTATTTTATAATAAGAAGATTATATAAAATATAAACTTTTAAATGGTGGCTGTCATAAAAACTCGCCAGATTTATTCAAATATGCATTAAATATTGAAGAACATTAAGATTATAATGCATATGCAATATGGTGTATATATTTAGCAAAATGCTCCTCTCGAGTTATTTTTCTAGCTGACTAATGAGTTTTTGTGGGTTTTCTGAGGTAAATATGACGATACATGACATTGATTACAAGCTGTTGACGTCTTTCCACGGTTGAAACACTGATTGAGTGAATCAATGTGACATAATCTGGATTTCGACAAGTTGTCCTCTATCTTTTAACACACTTTTAGATGCTCATTCATATTTATTTGGCGCCAAAACGCTATTTATGTTTTTGAATTTCTAAAGAAAATTGACATAATTTGAAAATTGAGACTTTGTTTCATATCAATAGTAACAAAGGACAAAGATTATTGCGATTTTTTTGGATGCGCGCAGCCGCGATACAATGTCCCATTCATTCAAATGAAACAGGATGACTAATCGATTCTTGAGATTTAAGAATCGATATTGGTTCGTAAAAACGAGAATTGATTAATATCGAGAAATCGAAATTTATTACCCAGCCCAAGTAATTATTATATACAGCAGTTTAAAATAATAGGCCTACCTCAGCTGTTAAATGCAACCAATATTATAGTGTAACAAATGAGAAGGTTATCTGTATAGTTTGCATTATTTGGGAGAGATTTTTTTTTCCATAAGGAAAACCAAACTATCATGCCGCAGTTCCTTACGGCTATCGGTACCGGTGGAGAAATAATGCATCTCTAAAAAAAATATATATATATGTGTTGACATGTTGACTTTCCCACAATAAGAGAGCTCAACTCTACACAGCACACACGAGAGCAGAACCCGGCAGGTGTTTTCATCCCGACACAAAGACGTGCGTCATATCCAGCTCTGGCAGGCTTTGTTTGTTTAGTTACACCAGACAGAGAGCAGAATGCTGGCACCACAGGACCACGACTGAGCCGCTCAACCAAAACTCATACACCAACGGACATCGGGAGGCAGAGCGTGAAGGTTTAACTGCTGCTCAAACACACACTGGACTAAACCACTCACTTCTCATGCATATGACTGTGCCATCCAATAATGTTGCAGAAAAAACATGTTTGCCAAGTCAACATCATGCAACTCCTCAAACTAGAGATGTGCAACGCTACATTTGGGCCGTGAAATGCACATTGCAATGGCTAAAGGCATCTCCAAATGCATAAATGCATGAACAGATTTTCAAATTCAACTAGTTGGTCTTAAGAATGTCTTTGAATGAATTTTATTCAGACATAATGCAACACTCATGATACAACACATTTATATACTATTAGAAACTAGCACTGATTGCTGCTTGAATGCGCTGATAGGCAACAAATACATTTGAGAAAGCAAAAACGCATTTATGCATATCTTGAATGCATTGTAATTCACTTTGGATAATAGTGTCTGCCAAATGCATAAATGGGCGATTCCACAGTATCGGGCTCACTTCGAGGACAAAAGTCTGCAAAATTCAATCTTCATGCAGAAAGCCATTGTCCTCAGGTTAACATCCTGTGACAACCTGGGATACAGCTGTGTGAAAGGCAGGATAAATCTGGCAATGTTGAACTTGTAAACTTTGATCAAAGTTGAATTTAACGTATGTAACATGGACGGAAAAACAGTGTAAATTCAAGCAGAAAGTGTACTTAATCTAATTCAGTTTAATAAAATTCAGGTTGAATCCAAGTTCATGTTTTGCTTTGTTCCTAATTTGGTATAATTATGAGTCATGCGTTGTGCATTTTTCACAAAACTGCAATATGACTTCCATGCAGGCAGGGTGGCCATCTAATATGATCTGTTTTATAAACTTAAAGATGCATTTTTGAGTCCGGTATGTTCATAAATTTAAAGCCAGCAAAATTACTAACAAATACCACAGGTATATTTTTCAAATTTCTTTGCCAAATATAGAAGACAGAAGACGACGTGCGCTTGTTCCGTGGCGCAATTATATTTTAACGGCGCACCAGACGCACTTCACAATCGGTTCACAGCCCGAGGAGATCGACGTTCTCGTCAGGGCCGTAAAAGAAAGAGAAGTGACATTGGGGATGGGACAAACCGACCCAAATTAGCTTCGGTTAAACATGCATATAATAACTTGGGTAAATAAGTTGTATGCCTATTTTTCCCATCATCATGGACACAACAATGATTTCCCTCATGTTTATATTTTTTTCTTATAATAATGTATCATTTGCAAAAAGTAAAATGCATCTGTGTAGATGAGAGAATCATCTACAGTGTATGCGCGTTGTTCACTCTCTGTTATGGCCAAGCATGCGCGCTTAAAATAGCATTATGAGCAATGCGCAACGCGCCACTGATATTAGACCAGTTTTTTTTTTCTGGTCATTGGCGCAATTGTTTTCTGGAACTGCAAAATAGCACAAGGAATTGTTTGCGCCGACACACGTCTCCTTTTTGCGCCCAGGGAGCGCAAGTTCATTTCCTAGTTTATACCGACGTGCGTCTGTGGAGGAAAAAAAACCGCTTACACGCGTGCAAAATAGGAATGATAAATGCGTCAGTGTATAAAGTCATTTGCGCCGGGTGCAAGATAGAGCCCCTAATGTTTAAACTAATGTGTGCCGTCAGTGCGGAAAATCTGCGCGTGTGCATTACATGCCCAGTTCACTGTTGTTTAACAACCTGCGCTTGACGCCGACAGATTATTCTAATGGCATTTGTGATATTGTGTTAACGCACTATTAACGTGTTAACTTGGACAGCCTATACGCTATATACTGACATTTTGACAAAAAATAAAATCATCATCATCAAAAAAAAAAGTCATTGACGATGTTGACTTTCATGAAAAGCTCATTGATTCAAAATACGCGGAAAACAACGTTCAAAGTTGGATAGCTTCTGTCCAGTTTACGAACATGAAGTGCATAATCTGTCAAAATATAATACAACCACCATTCATGCATGATCTTCATGAACACGACGCTGCTTTCGGTCCGAAACCATGCACTTGATATCGACTTGATCACTCTTTTATCCTTTCTCACCACAATGATCCTATTTAATGTTTATCAAACAAAGTTTACCACGTTCGTAACATTTTATCGTTCGTAACCTTTTGGACAGAATCCACAAACTTACCCACATTCATCGAAATCCGTGAAATCCTGTTAACTCTTCCTCTCACGCAGAGCGACTGTGACCTAGACAATCTTATTCCTGACAGGTGAACCGTTGAGGCGTTATGAGATGAAATTAAGCGTCAGAATAAAATGTTCAAACGTTATGATTTTTTGACAGAAAATCTCAGCCCCTGTTTTATCCTGATTTATTAACAATTTATCATGTAGCTACATACATGAGAATTTAGTCCACACAAGATGTTTTTATCGTCTTGTTACTGATAGAATTACATGGAAAAATTATATGTCTGCTTACTTTAAAATTATAGTTTAACGTACGTAACTTCTTTGACGGATAGTGTGACGAACGTTAATAAATCTTTCCATTGCATCGTGGTAGATTAAGGGAATTATACTTTCAGTGTTAGTAGATTTATTTTGTAGAAGACACACCAAAATAAATGTTGAGTGCCAAAATTCAGGATTTTATTACAGCAAATTAAAGAAATGACTTAGGAAAAATCCAGATGCACGTAATGTCCCACACTGACACCTGCAATTTCTGGGGACGGAAATAAAATAAAGTCTCATTACATGATAATGCCAAGGCTTAGTGGGATAAAACTAAGTTTATTATTTCTTACATCTGTCTTTAACGAAATTATGAACAAAAAATTAAAAAAATGACAACACCTGGGTATTATTCAATCTATATAGTTCATTACACCCCTTGTGGACCGTTACTGTGGAATCGCCCAAATGTTAATGTAATCAGTGCCATCCAATAAAGCTAAACTGTTTACGTGAAAAACAACTTTAAGTCAGTGTCAAACTACAGATGAGCAACGCTAGATTTTCAAATTCAATTAGGTTGTCTGAGCAACTAGTAGGTCTTAAAGTCTTAATGAACTTTGGTTTTAATTCGACATGCTACGCTTGAAAAAACGCTGGGTTGTTTGTTTCAACCCAAATTGGGGTCAAATATGGACAAACCCAAATGTTGGGTTAGAAATGTAATTTAAACAAATACAGTTGAAAGTGAAAGTTGAAGTTGGGTTAATCTTTTCAATGACATTTTTAACCCAGCATTTGTGTTTGTCCATATCTGACCCAAATTTGGGATGAAACAACCCAGCATTGTTTAGAGCACTTACCAGCACTTATAGGTGCACAAAGGCACAGCGCTGAAGTAAATATGGGAATGCATGAACTGATTAAATTCATTTGTAATGCATAAAAGCATAGAAAGAAAGAAAGACATGGATATCTTGGATGACATGGGGGTGAGTAAATTATCTGCAAAAGTTTTTTTTTTTTTTTAAGTGAACTACTCCTTTAAAGGGCTCCTATTATGTGTATCACTTTCTTTAGTGTGTAATGTTGCTGTTTGAGCATGGAAAAGGTTTACAAAGTTACTAAGTCCCTCCAGCAGGAGTTCAAACAGAGCCTTACTGACAGACTGGGAAGAGACGAGCTGCAACAATGTCCAATATGGGAAAAATAATGTGTTTTTTGAACATTCAAGCATGAAAACTGCTCTAGTAGAGCCCAAAGACCAAATCAAGAGGGCATAATAGGTACTTGGCTAAAGGAATCTATATGATACACATCTACAGTACATAAACCAAAAACAATCAAAAATGAAACTCACTTCATATCAAGCGCTCAGAGTACTCGCAATCAAACTACCACATTTCTAGGCTTCCTGGTGGCTTAATTGGTGTGATCATGCGATGAAGAGTTTATGCATTCGCATATGGAGGTAAAGGTTCATAGAGGCCTGTTGAACAGCTGGATATCAAACACATCCGACAGAGTGAATAAACAACGACAAAGAGGAAATGGTGGCAGCCTTAAACATCTGTCACATCCCAGCAGGAACTTCCAGCCTAATTAAAAGAGAAACTCCGACAACAGATATTTGATTAACTAAAAACCGCTAACTTATTCTCCAAAGCCCCGACGTACCCCGCGGGGAGATGGTTTCGGTAAAACTTCATGAGAATCTGACTGTTCGCCTCAGTCACACAGCTGCCGTCTGGCCCGTCTCTCTCTCTCTCTCTCTTTTTAAGAGTCACTTTGAAAGCTCTTCTGAAAGTGTCATTGGAAACATCTGTTCTGTGGGCATCAGCCGTGAGACGCAGGACCGCTTCTGACAAGACGAGCAGCAGATGAATCCAAATCATGTGGAAATGGACAAAACCAAGAAAGCCACACTGACCAGAAAACATTCCAGGATTTTTCTCCATATAATGGACTTCAATGGGGTCCAAATGCTTCAAGGTCCAAAAGACAGTTTCAGTGCAAACTGCAAACTGTTCAAAGGGCTTTAAACGATTCCAAACGATGAATAAGGGTCTTATCAAGCGATAAGATCGCTCATTTAAAAAAAATAAACAAAGTTTAAGTTTTATAAGCACAAATGCTCTCCTTGCTCTGTTCTGTGATGCGCGTTCGTGACTCTCCTGTTCGAACTCGTTCATCAAAATGAATGAATCTTTTCCTGAGTCAATTCATTCATTTAGTTCGTTGAATCAACCAAATGACACGAAAAAAGAATCGTTCATTTTGATGAACAGGAGAGTCACGAACGTGCATCACAGAACAGAGCAAGGCGAGCATTTGAGCTTATAAAACTTTGTATATTGAATATTGGATTCGATCGTTCGATCGTTTCGCTTGATAAGACCTTTATTCATCATCTGGAATCGTTTAAAGCCCTTTGAACAGTTTGCAGTTTGCACTGAAACTGTTTTTTTGGACCTTGAACCGTTTGGACCCCATTGAAGTCCATTATATGGAGAAAAATCCTGGAATGTTTTCATCAAAAACCTTCATTTCTTTTCGACTGAAGAAAGAAAGACATGGACATCTTGGATGACATGGGGGTGAATAAATTATCAAATTATCAATGTAAAATTACTTATTTAAATATCAGTTATTCTCGCAAAGTTACAATAAATGCCGCACGAGAGTGAAACCTGGCTAATATTTTTTCCGCCAGGCAAAATTCCTTGCTCACAAAGCACTATTTGGGTTGAGAAAATGTGTTTTTCAATATCACAGTCACACATGGGATATATCAGACAATACTGCTGCAGTTTGGACTGAGAGACCAAAAATATGACGAAAACCCACCAAACATCATCATGAGTGAATAAAACCCTTGTTAAAGCAACTCACAGAAACGCCCCATAAAAAGAAATGCAAGAACATGGTCCGAGTCATTTCCATTCCCTCATCCCGCTCTCATACGGGGGGTGAGGTGGAAACATTCGAGGAAACTCTCATGGAAAGCGAGAGACAAGGACCGAGAGCTGCTGCTATACTTTCAAAGTTCCCTTTTTTCTTCTGAAAAGAATCTCGCTGTGTGTGTCCTTCATTGTGAGTGTCTTCCCTCGGGCTCAGTGCACTAAAAAAATCCATTTATCCTTCCTGAGAGTTTGAAGCGGCAAAGAAAAGAGCTAAAGAATCCGGCAGGAGTCACGTGCCGGGTGACATGGCTTTTCCCTTGTAAAGACCGTGGGCCCGTCTCACCGCCGTGGGTCCTTCAGAATGGGATCATTCCTAATGACAGCGGAAGAGAAAAGCCCGGTACATCTGTTCCCAATATTTGCATTTCTTTGGTAGATTTCACAATGCACCACTTGACTCGACGGATAAAGGACATTCTCATTCAGGCGTGAGAAACAACCCCGTGAATGAGTTTCTCTTTCATTCTGTGAATCGACATGCATTTAAAAAATGAATACGCCTGATGTGTTATGCGTGATACTGCGTCCTCCTCGCCGACCCCCGTTTGAACCGGAGATCTTATTAAATATATGCACGCACACATGCAAAATGAACGAGGGCTGTCATTCAAAATGAGACCAACTTACTCCACAAATTCAGAATAATCTCAGCTTTCCATTTCAGATCATTTCAATACTTTGTGCATTGAATGGTATAACATTTGTGGCACCAAGCAACCATTTTCAAACAAATTTGGCATTTAGTCACACAAACAGACCAAACGTGCTTATTTTTACACGTAAAGAAAGGATTTTAAAAGAGCATATGATATACACTCTATAAATAAACATAATCTGTGATGTCAATAAACCACAGACAATAATTAGCATGCATTGACACACAGAGACAGGGCCTAAAATTAACACTCGCCAAGCGCGGAACGAGAGTAAAAAGTACATTTGCTTACTTTATTACATTTTTGTACCTGAAAACTACTCTCAGACCTACCTGAGCCTAAAAAGCAGTTTATTTCATGTGTATCTGTTAGGGCTGTGCAAAAATTAATTGCGATTAATCGCATCCAAAATAAAAGTCTGTGTTTACATAATATATTTGTGTGTGCTGTATTACAGCACACACAAATATATTATGTAAACACAGACTTTTATTTTGGAGCCCTAGTCTCTGTTATATACACTATTTATTTCTGCTTTTTCTTGTAATTTGATTGTTTTTATTTTACTACCATTTACCTGTATTTAATGTAATTTATATTAGCTAGTAGTTTCAGCTGTGGTATTGAAATTGGAATCGAGAATTGTGAATTTTCACTGGTATGTAAACTTTTGGTGTGTTTCATGGCTGATAAAACATTAGTGGCCGGTAAATTTTCTGAAGTCACGGGCCATTGGCAAGTGTGACAAAAAGTTACTTTTTATGCACTTTTACAATGTAAGTTTCTAGGACTAGCACACAATCGCATTATAATGCATCATGAGACTTCATCTAGGAAGGAAACAGGATTGATACAACACAAGCTATTAGAAATGCAGCAATATAAAAATGTTGGCCTGTACCGAAAACCGATAAATCTGTTATATTTGAAAGCCGATAACCGATAAATCTGTTATATTTGAAAGCCGATAACCGATAAATCTGTTATATTTGTTATATTTGAAAGCCGATAACCGATAAATCTGTTATAATTGACAGCCGATAACCGATAAATCTGTTATATTTGTTATATTTGAAAGCCGATAACCGATAAATCTGTTATAATTGACAGCCGATAACCGATAAATCTGTTATATAGAGCCGATAACAAATAAATCTGTTTTATTTGAAAGCCGATAACCGATAAATCTGTTATATTTGAAAGCCGATAACCGATAAATCTGTTATATTTGAAAGCCGATAACCGATAAATCTGTTATAATTGACAGCCGATAACCGATAAATCTGTTATATTTGTTATATTTGAAAGCCGATAACCGATAAATCTGTTATAATTGACAGCCGATAACCGATAAATCTGTTATATTTGTTATATTTGAAAGCCGATAACCGATAAATCTGTTATATTTGAAAGCCGATAACCGATAAATCTGTTATATTTGAAAGCCGATAACCGATAAATCTGTTATATTTGAAAGCCGATAACCGATAAATCTGTTATATTTGAAAGCCGATAACCGATAAATCTGTTATATAGAGCCGATAACAAATAAATCTGTTTTATTTGAAAGCCGATAACCAATAAATCTGTTATATTTGAAAGCCGATAACCGATAAATCTGTTATAATTGACAGCCGATAACCAATAAATCTGTTATATTTGAAAGCCGATAACTGATGTATTGGCGGATAAATCTAAATCCAAATTTTTATATAATTTTTGAGAGGCTGTATTGATTGGTTAACGCTGATACGGTCAAACGGTCATCGGTTAGTACACGTGCTTCCAGCTGCGCCACAGATCTAAGTCATGACAGCAGCAGAAGCGCTGTGCAACTCTACAGGGCTTGTTTTCTTCATAAAAGAGACTGTGTTCAAAGCTCAGAAGAATCTCACGGCATAAATGTTTATATAATTCAGAGTGACATAAAGGGAGCTTCGGTTACACCAAGAGAATGTTTCTTCCAAGCCCTCGAGACGAGATCAGTCATAAGATGAAAAATGAACAGAGGACGGTGCTTGTCCTTAATCGCAGCACCACTGGAGCCCAACTACACGGACCCAAATAAACCCGTCGCTCCTATTCCCCTCTCCCTTATCGCCTCACTGCCGGGCGATGTGTTCAAAGCACCAAAGAGGATCTTCTCCTTCACAACTTCATTTCACAGCCAGAGAGAAAAGCAAGTTCCCCTGCAGATATAATAAAAGCCGCCATAGATAAACATGACATTTATGGTGAAGAACGCTGCTGGCTTGAGATTTGTTGAGCCCAAAGGGGACTAATTTAAGGATGTTCCACAAAACACGTACTTTAATTATTTTATTAAACGTGTTTTTCACGTGGGAAGGAACAAACTCTCCATGATCTATCACATGCATGGGTTATTATCTCAAGCTTATATTCTTACAGGCCTCAGATCACATGCTATATCGAGTCGAGGGGTCTGTGAACGAGTCCTACTGCTGAAAACACGTTCTGAAATCAACAAAAAACACTACAGACAGACACACACAAACAGGGGTGTGAGATACTGACAAAAAATATTGATATATATAGCTGAGAGTGTGTTTTTGTGCTGGTTTAGGCATATCTAAAACCACTATGGCAGCCCAGACCAATCTTAATGAGTGATTCATTTAATAATTCATTCAAACGATTCGATCAAAACGGTTGATTCATTTAAAAATAAAGCATCTGAAATCACATACTCTCTTGAATATGAATCTCACAGGAAGTAATAGATCATCCAGGTACTTTTTGCTACTCTCTTATTGTGAATTTGGATCCTTCTTTTGTCACAAATAGGGTTGTGTATCGTTTGAATTTGAACGATTCTGATTCCGATTCCGATTCCTTGTTTCGATTCCGGTTCCCAACGATTCTCGATTCCGATTCTTTTAAGAGGCAGGGTCAAAAAAGTTTAGCTAACCTTGCTAACCAACGGTCTTTCTGAAGGAAATACTCCTTTTTTTGTCACAAATTTTGCATTTTGCCGAGATTTTGTTATTTTTAGAAAAGTGAAGCCACACTTTGGACCGCCGACGTAAGCTACTCATGTTCGACTCGCGCGGTTATGCCAACACTTCCAGTAGACGCTTCTTCATTGGTGTTGTTCAGCAGTTTCTTCCTCTGGTTGGCGGACTGTGAAAATCAAAACTAGGAATCGAAATTTTAACTTTTGAACGATTCCGGGAAAAACGAAAAGTTAGTCCCGGTTCCAATCGATACTCGATTCTCGATACCCAACCCTAGTCACAAATTTGTTTTTCGCCAATTACAACACAGCAGCCAATGACTGTCTTTATGAATGGGTCGTTGAATCATTGACTCCAATTATTAGTTTAAAAACAGATTCATTGAAGTAAGAAACATTTTGCTTTGAGACAAACAGATCTGCTCTGGCTTTGTTTGGACCTATATTTGTTGTCGAAAACAGGCAATATTGTGTCCAAATGCAATTTGACTATTCTCCTTGCGAATTACGGCAGATTTGGCACAAATGCATTTGAGTAAAAACAGCTAAAAACAAAATGGACGGATGCTCGTAAAAATCAAGAATACCAGAGATGATAAAACGGTTAAACTGTCAGTCATATAATGGAGGTCTATGGTCACCACCTCAAAGAGCATGCACAGACAAGTCCAGATTAAACATGATTTAATGACTCGTAAATGTAAGTACACATTGATGGCCTAAGACACGAAACGAGCGGTTTGTGTGAGAAAACGAACAGTATTTATATAATTTTTACCTCTTGTTACCACTGCTCTTTGAGGTGGTGACCATAGACCTCCATTATATGACTGACAGACAAGAACGGTTTGACCTAAAAATATCAAAATTGAAAATACTGCAAAAACAAAGACACCTACATCTTGGATGCCCTTGAGGTAAGCTAAAACATACCAAAAATTAATTTCAAAGTCAACTATCTCTTTAATGTTTCAGTTTTAAAAATACAGTCTACACCAGACGCGAGCGGCACGCATGATGCAACACACAAAATCCCTGACGGTAAACTGATGCCTCCTATTTCTGACATACTATTAAAGGAGAACTTTGGCGCAAAATGAAACTTTGGTCTAATTACACATCGGTACCTAGTCAACCGTTCTCTGAGATTTGTTTTCATGATTATCGAATGTAAAGAGTTGTCTCTCTAAAAACTATTTAGCTTATAATGCTAGTATATGGGGCATAGAATAATGAAAATAAAAATCGCTAGTTAATACCACTAGCAAGGCTCAAAATAGCCCCACACTTGCATGGTAGCATATTCAGGGTCCCTACATGCAAAACGAAGCATTGAGAAAGTGTTTGACCGTTTAATAAGAAGATAAGTTATAAAGACAGTTCACTTCGTGTCACTTCATGTCCTAAAATGTCCCCTGATTTAGATTATCCAGCAAGACTGACCAGAGGTGAGCTGGACAAACAACAGGTCACTGTGCAATGACAATCAAAGTGATGAAAAAAGCTTTACATTAGTGTTGGTTTCATTCCACCATCTGCCTGTCAGGACTGAAAGCTTATGGAGGATTAAAACAAACTCATGATAAAACAATATTTTCTGGAAGTAAACCATGTTTGTTGTGGCATGTGGCATTTGCTGCGATTACTTAGTAAATATGTCCCAGACAAAAAGCATCTGGGGCTTCGAGTTCAAAGATACGGATATTTATGACCCGGTTTCCGCGAAACCACCTCCTAAAAAACATAACCACTGTGGGGATTTCAAGTGCTGACATCATGTAACACAACTGCAATAATAAACTCGATATTTCAAAGCAACAAAGGCCATCTCTGCATAGCAAAACGTTCAATTCTGTTGCGGTACGGTGTTGAGGGAGTCTTATACCTTCTTCATTTCGTCCCGTGGCACATAAGAAGGCTTCTGTTGAACTAAACATCCGTACAGGGAACTTGATTAAAAACTTCTAGAGAAGATGACTATACTGGGAGGAGAGGGGGATGGAAGGCTAGAGCCGGAGATCTCTGATCTGGTCATTGCCAAGGAACAATGGATTACAAGAAAATAGAGATGAGGAGGAATCAGGCCACTGTCAGTCCGGATCATTATCTGCAGAATACTGTGTGTTTTAAGGATGAAAAAAGATGTGCATTTGTACAGATATTACAGCTCTAGCAAACTCAAGGTCATGGGTTCGATTCCCAGAAAAAGCAAGAACTGATACTTTGAATGCAATGCATGTCGAGAATTGAGAGAGGAAGCAGAATTTCCTATTTTTTAAATCATGGTCATGTGGGTCAACACAAACTCAAAATGTCTCAATAACATTGACCAAAGAATCATTATTTGTCCTTATTTTCACTTTCTGTATGTGCAACGTTTAGCTTAGATGGACAAAATGATCTCCAAAAGCGTATTAAGTGGCTGTCAAACGATTAATCGCATCCAAAATAAAAGTTTGTGTTTACATAATATATGTGGGTGCACTTTGTATAATTATTTTATATATATAAATACACACATGCATGTATATTTAAGAAAAAATATTATGTATAAAATATTTGAAGAGTTCAGATGCAAAAGCCTCTAAGTGCCATTTGAAATTTTCTTCTAAAATGACCATTTTTATCAAACTTGTATATTTAAGTTCAGTTATTTCACTTAAATGACAATTAATAGGTAATCTTCATTGGCATTTAAGTGAAATTACTGAACTTAAATATACAAACTTGATAAAAATCTTTTTTAGATTTTAGAAGAAAATTTCAAATGGCACTTAGAGGCTTTTGCATCTGAACTCTTCATTTATATTTATATATAATATAAATTATATATAAATCTATATACAGTATATACATGAAAATATTTCTTGAATATATACAAGCATGTGTGTCTATTTATATCTATAATAATTATACACAGTGCACCCACATACATTATGTAAACACAAACTTTTATTTTGGATGCGATTAATCGTTTGACAGCCCTAGTATTAAGCCCCGTTGAGTTTACCTGAGAATCTGGAACTGCTACGAGATAATGTTCCCAAACAGTGTCAGGTAATCGAATGTAAAACGCATCAGTTGGTTTTCAATGCGGTTTTAGTGACGATAAATGCATCAGTGTCCTCGAAGCACTTGTTAAGCGAGAACAATAGAGTGACCGACATGGCAGAACACAACAGGAAATAAAGGCCAATTTCCTTCACACGCTTGATAAAAGACTCTTTCTGAGAGCGACAGCTCTTTCCTGTCAAAATCACTTATATCCTGTAAACAAGAGTCCCGTGATGTCATGAAAGAGTTGACACAATGTTCACTAAAAAAATAATAATTGTCATAATTTTGTATTTCATAGGCTACCAATTTAAATATTTTATTCACATTTTTTTTCAAATGAGCCACGTTGTAAGAGTTCACCCGAAAAATAAAACTCACGCTCATGACGTTCCAAACCCATGACATCATGAACGAATCATTCTTTTGAGTTGAATCTTTTCAATGAATCATTTGATCCAGTTCACAAAACTGATCCAAATGATTTGATTACAAATTGGACTGATTCGATATCTTTTGAAGCGTGACGTTTCCTGCCTTCTCTTATCCACCACTCAACCATTGGCTAGTACATCATTCAAAATGTATACAACAGCATAATATGGAAGCTTGTTTCCGCCACTGAATAAAAGAAATAAATAAATTGTGACTTTTTCATCTCACAATTGCGAGATAAGAAACAGAATTGTGAGATATATAGTCGCAATTCTGAGAAATAGTCGCAATTGCGAGGAAAAAAAAGGACAGAATTGAGACTTTTTATCTCACAATTCTGACCTTTTTTTCTCAAAATCTCACAATTCTGACTTTAACACATACTCGCAAGTTTATATCTCGTGATTTTGACATCTTTTCTCAGAATTGTGAGATATAAACAGCAATTGTGAGTTATGAGGCCAATTAAAGACTAACTTTTTTCCCCCTCAGAATAGTTTATATCTCACAACTCTGACTTTATAACATGCAATTGCGACTTTATATCATGCATTTCTGACTTTAAATCTCACATTTCTGACTTTATAACACGCAATTGCGACTATTTCACGAAATTCTGACTATATCTCGCAATTCTGACTTTAAAACACACAATTTGCGACTTTATATCTCACAATTCTGACTTTATATCACGTAATTGCAACTATTTCACGCAATTCTGACTCTATCTCGCAATTATGACTTTATAACACACAATTGTGACTTTATTTCACGCAATTCTGACTTTATAACGCGCAATTGCGACTTTATATTCATCAATTAAATCAAGCAAATCTGACTTTGTAACATGCAATTGCGACTTAATATCCATCAATTCTGACATTATATCTCGCAATTCTGACGTTATAGCTCGCAATTGTGAGGAAAAAAAAGTCAGAATTGTGAGATAAAAAGTCGCAATTACCTTTTTTATTTTTCATTCTGTGTCGAAACAAGCTTCCATAGCATACAGGATTTAGAACGACTTAAGGATGATTTTTTCATTGCAAGAAACGTTCAGGCAATGTCAACAACGTAATAAAATCATTTCAATGGGTCTTTGCATTATCAATATCAACTACAATAGCTCTAACTTTAAATAAACAACATGTAAGATCGAAATATTGTTTATTGTCAACCTCGGGAGATTGTTCATTCATACTCTGATCTAATCGACATAAAAGGAGGAGAGAATCTTTAGTCTGTCAAATCAAAGCACTGCAGCGTTCACATCTTTTACGTCAAAATAAAGCCTGTTCTGCCACAGATTATCAAAGCATTTTCGAACATCTCTCCTGGCAAAAGAAACATAAATCAGATTGTTTCCAGAAATCAATCAAGACCACATGACAGCAGAAATGAGACAATCGCTATAGCTTTATCAAAAGACTCGTACATGAAACGGTCATCAGCAATTACACATGGCCGCAGGAAGTTTCTGGGACAAGAGGAGAGATGAGATAAGCCCGGAAGAGAGAGAAATAACACTGCAGCAGAGAAGACATGCTTTAAAATGTGACTGCATGATGCATTTCAGCAACTGAATTAGTGAAATCTCAGGGTTCATGCATCACTAAATGAGCTTTGACCTGTGACAGAGACACAAACTGCTCCGCTGACAGGGAAGGTTAAACACAGAACTGCTTGAGAAGTGACTTTCCAATTAAGCATAATTGGCCTTCATTAGTCGAACAGGAAAAGAGAAACAACAACGTGTTTGAGGACAAGCCCAGCACTGAAAAGTAACCCAGTGAATGTCTAGACTCTAGAGCGAGATGATTTACTGTGAAGTTTAATGACAGATCAGCAAGTCGAGCAGAATGACCATGTGATCAATAATGAGTTAATTAATTGAGTATTACATTTGCACACTAACCATTTAGTATTTCATGCACACTAGATAGATACTTCAAAATTAGAATTAGTAGTATGCTATTTCGAACATAGCCTTGGTCAACTTGAAATTCAACATTAGAATAACTCATTATGTTGATTATTTATACTGCAATCACCTTTATTTACAACTTAACTTAAAAAAATACAATCTACATTAAATAAAAAGCCCATTCCTTGTAGAAATATTCAACACCAAAAATAAAATAAAAATGTATTAACCAAAAATGTCATTCACTTTCTATGATACTCGTCCCTTTGTGATGCACGTTAAAGTAATTATTCTTCGTCCTAAAAATAGTCACAAAACTTCACATCAGCGTTTTTGTTTTGCAGGTCTATTGTTTCCATACGGGCTTTTGTTTCACTTAGAAAAAAGAACTAGTATCAAATTATAAGAGATGCTCTGACATTGAATGATTTTCATATTTATGCACCATGATATTTTGACACTTCCAATAATGCATGATAATACTATATGTTTTGTCTAGGAATCATGGTAATAATTCTATATTACCATAATTCCTAGACAAAACATGACTAATAATAGGGCATACACTTTGTAAATCCAGACTGATGCAATCTAACAATCAAATGATGAATTTTGATTCATTAATACCAATCAATTATACTTGATTAACATGCTGATTCGATCAAAATCAATCTTAACTGAATGAAACTTATGTATAATATAACATGCATTCATTATACAGGCAGCAGTTTAACATCATTGCATCAAACCTGCTGTAATATTGTCATCAGGTGCATGTGCAATGCATGATGGAAGAATCTGATTTGTTGTCTTGGCAAAGGAAGGTCAGATGAAGGAGGTTAGAACATCAATCCATCCAGCATCAACTCCCATGAGCCTCATACTAACACAAACCATATTAACGTGACCACATTACCGCACATCTGTCAAGGTTACGCTCCATTTGACTCAATAATTGAAACTCCTCACCCATAAAAACGGCATTTTAAGAGTTCATAATAAGAAAGCCCAGTCTAATAAATACAAATCCAATCCAACTAACACAACGGTTGATGATTTTTTTTATTATTACAGAGAGAATGATGTCAGCTTGTTTGTAGGTCTCGGGATACTACAGAGAAAAAGACTTTTTAAATCAATCAAACCAACATTTAGGTTTTTCATGATTATTTTATTCAATAAAATCCTGTCTTTAAGAGTGGGATTATAATAAAAATGAAAAACCATTTACACAAGATGTTTCTGTTTCTTGCAATGCCAATGTCATGGATTAAATTATAGGGAATGCACTGATAAACAAGTAGACTTTGAATGCAATAAAAATCCCTGTGCATAAAATTGGATAATTCAATAATAATAAAAATACAGTTATTAAAAATGATTCAAATGTTTATAGCCATATTAGCAGTGCATTTAACAAACATAACCTGCTCTGATTTTGGATTTCTTTAGATGTGTATTTACAACAACAAAAAATTTAAATAAATTAAATGTACAAATAGACTGCATAAAGTTCCAATAAAATGTAATAAAAAAAGAGTGAATTATGAAGATATGTGAATAAAAGACTAAATTCAATCATCAAATAAACTGCTCAATTCATATGGATTAGTTTTATGATCTTTTTTTCATCAAATTGGTGCTTTAAGCTATCTCATTATTTCATCAAAAAGATCTACATTTGTGGTGGAGATGAACAAAAGTCTTACGGGTTTGGAACGACATGACGGGTTAGTAAATAATGACAGAATTTTCATTTTTGGGTGAAATATCCCTTTAAAGGGTTCAACTGGCGCTCTATAAAACCTGGTGTTCCCATCATGGGACAATTTAAGGATTTAGTGTTAATTAATTAATTTGGTGTTCATTCATTTTTAATTTTAATTACATTAATGAATTGAACAGCTCGAAAACATACTTTTTTTTCAGCTAGGCCTATGTGTTTTCAAGATTTTATTGAATGCTACCTCTGACTATATGCATTACTTTGCACTTGTATAGTCTTTTATTGGAATTTTAAGAGCAATAAACATATATTGCAATGTTACATAATATAATTCATGTTTTTTTTTACATATCCATTCAGATATGTAAATCAACATGTATAAATTGCTATTAATCAATTAATGAGGGGGATAATCGATAATCGAATCGGACTGGGAAAATGAATTGTTAGATTAATCAATGCATCAAAGAAATAATTGCAAGATTAATCATTTTAAAAAAAATAATCGTTTATCCCAGCCCTAGTTTCATTATACATTTATGACATTCGCTTAAAACATAACGTTCCTTAACTCTACTATTAGTAAATCCACTTCACCAGCTAATAACTCTGACAGCGACGCCATAATATACACAGTTAACACAAAACCTGAAGTTCAGAACTGGAAGTATTTTTTTAGAATTTTGTTTCTCTGGTGCATAAGGTCTATATAGAACCTTTTTGGCATAAAGCGTTCTTTAAAATTGAGCCAAGAACCCCAGAGTTCGAAATAGAACCTTTTTGGCATAAAGTGTTTTTTTAAAATTGAGTCAAGAACCCCAGAGTTCAAAATAGAATTTTCTTGGCATAAAGCGTTCTTTAAAATTGAGCCAAGAACCCCAGAGTTCTAAATAGAACCTTTTTGGCATAAAGCGTTCTTTAAAATTAAGCCAAGAACACCAGAGTTCTAAACAGAACCTTTTCTTCTAAAAGTGTTAAAAGGACAGATGGCCGAGAACATGTTACCCATTCAATGGCCTTACCAACTGTGCAAACTGCACCTCACTATCTGACACAGCAACTGTGAAAATAGGAAAAGGAAAAAGGCTGAGTCGAGAGAAAGTGAATAGAACAGAGTCCACAAGTGCCCGTCACAATAGGACAGAGGTATGCGCTCCGAATCCCTCTCATCTCAGATCCGAGGTCGAGAGCGTCGAGGTCAGTGTCCCGATTGTCTGGAGCCACTGGAGAAAAGCGAGCGAGTTAACCCTCGTGACCCCCGAGTCCAGCTCCAGCGCGGCTAATGACTGATCCGCTGTCGCTCTCTCTACCGTGAGTCAACAGACACTCACCAACCAGAACATGATGTCAGAGCAGTGACTCAAACACACACTGCTTACAATTACCCCTGGAGATGATGAAAAATAGCCTCTCAATATTAATGTATCCCTATTATTGCTCAAACTTACGGTTAGGGTTTTTTTTTTTAATCCATAAATGCAAGTATTAAACTTCAGTATGCAGATTATTGAATGATTTTCACTTGGCAGATGTTAAAATAGTTGTGAAAATCCCACAGACTTGCGGGAGAGAGAGACACATTGTATCACAGATAAGTTGACAGACTGTCAAATTGACAAACTAGAGTACAAAAATAGTTTCGCCGACCCTTTTCAATTTTTAATCCAAGCTTCCAGCCTCAGATATTAAGCTTCAATACAAATTGAATTGCACAGAAATAAAAAGAAAATGATTTCTCAAATCCTGAGTATTTACCCTATCATCTCAACTGTTTTGCATGACGGGATAATTTTCAATCAAAATGTTTATGAACATGAACTATATCCACACAAGGGTCAAAAGCTAAAGATTCATCTAAGCCATGAAATCCATTTTCTCTTCCACAATGCAACACTTTGTGATAAACAGTGCAGGATTAAATGTATGTAAACAGTATGTCGGCCTTAGCCTACATTTCACTGAGCCGTGTGTTCAGCTCATACTTCGGATGGTAAGTGGGTCATAATAACATCTCTGGCCCTAAGTGGCACAGAGTGGACTGTGTCACCATATATCTCAACCCCTGACCAGTGTGGTGCATCTGCCGTGCTGATGCTTCACTGGTTCGCTTTGGCCTCAAAAGCCATTTTCCAGTGTTGGGTCAACGCGAGCCAGGACGAACCATGTGTCGGGCGGGGCCAATAGCCTCGGACTAACAAAATCCCCATCGAATCGCGATCGGAAATTATTTCAGACACTCGCTGACCTGTGGTCGACTGCATGAACAGCCACTATGAATTGACTATGAACTCTCTGAATTGTCAAAACACCTCTCAAAATGCTGATTACAGATGCAAAAAACACAGAAAATCTAACCCAGAAATACTCAAAAGAGCTAAACTAATATTATAAATAGGGTTGGGTATCGAGAATCGAGTATCGATTGGAACCGGGACTAACTTTTCGTTTTTCCCGGAATCGTTCAAAAGTAGGGCTGCACGATTTGGGAAAAATGTCATATTGCGATTATTGAGGTCAATATTGCGATTGCGATATGCGATTGCGATATAATAAATGGTTTCATGAGTCACATTGCTTGGTTCTAAAGTAAAAATGCACACACAAATTAGTGATCATTCCGTGTATTAATGTGTATTTCTCAACTCAAAGCAACAACAGCTAAAACAACTAAATGATTGATAACACCTATAATGATCAATAAACCATTGATCTCTGGATAAAAATGACGACACTCTGGATAAAAATGACGACGTGATTCCATCATTACAACTGAAACAATCAACTTTTAAAATATTTATTAGGCTTAAAAAATATAACAGCTTTTAAATTAAGTGAACTTCAAGCAATCCTCACATAAACCCATAATAAATGCCATATTTACCTGTGCCCTTCCTGTCTTAACAGGTTGGATACAGAAATTGAATGAAGTTATCAAACAGTCTGCGCTGCATGAACTATACATTATGTAGACTAATCTTTATTAAAGCTACAAAAATTCTTTAGTCAAGAGCAGTGAGTAATTTTCTCTGTTCCCTTTGTTCTTTGATTAACTTTACTGACAGAACGCTTTATTCGCCGCTGGCCCTTTAAGAGAAGCCGTTGCCGAGACGCGGATCTCACACGCGCCTCATTCTCCCACAAGGACAACTCTTTCCGTCCATCATAAGACTGCTCTTATGTTATGAAGATCCTCGACAAACCGACATTTTGGCATAATTGTGTGTGTTATTGTTCTTTCAAGCTCGAAAGAGAACTGCATTCCGGCACGCGGTCTGTGCATGCGCTTTATACTGGCGCGCGTCTTTCTGCGCGTCACTTTAGAGACTAAAAGGACTTTGGTCACATTCAGGACATTCACAGGCAGTGCGCTCTCTTTTGACTTCTCGTCGTGCAAAATGGTTAAGGCATTTGCACGAATAAGATCGGGATCATGTAACACTAATCAAAGGATGACAAAAAAAGAAGAGATGCTGCGTTAATAGCCCTAATTTGTTTATTTCATATAAAATCGTGGATTTTGCGTTTTATAATCGCATAGGTTTGACATCGCGATTACGATTGCGATACGATTAATCGTGCAGCACTATTCAAAAGTTAAAATTTCGATTTCTAGTTTCGATATTCACAGTCCGACGACCAGAAGAAGAAACCGCTGCACAACACCAATGAAGAAGCGTCTACCGGAAGTGTTGGCATAACCGCGCGAGTCGAACATGAGTAGCTTACGTCGGCGGTCCAAAGTGTGGCTTCACTTTTCTAAAAATAACAAAATCTCGGCAAAATGCAGAGTATTTCCCTTTAGAAAGGAGTATTTCCTTCAGAAAGACCGCTGGTTAGCAAGGTTAGCTAAACTTTTTTGACCCTGCCTCTTAAAAGAATCGGAATCGAGAATCGTTGGGAACCGGAATCGAAAACAAGGAATCGGAATCAGAATCGTTCAAATGCAAACGATACACAACCCTAATTATAAAGCATATAGGTTCAGGTTAAATTATTGGTACCCATAGGTAAACTAGTTTTACAGTCTGAGAGGCATCGACATCCTTCATTGACCACAAAAATAACATTCAACATACCAACATTAAAAACCAATATATAAATATAGTAACTATAAATATAGTTCCAACCCTAAATTCTCTAAAAGTCTTGTCTACATGCACACGAGTTGGATTTTACATTAATGCACTAAGATAAAACAGCGAAACTGGCCATGTTGAGCTCAGAATCCATTAACGACACGTCCGGCCTTATCTTGACTAGATTAGTTGCACAATCCCACAGATTTCATCCATTAACACTCTGAGGAAATGTGTTAATAATGGGCCTCCATCCATCCATATATCGACCAACAAATGCGCATCACTAAAACTGACACATATGATGGGAAAAAAATTAATGGAAAATATATTTTTTTTAAAAATAACACTGATACAAATCCCATTGCATCTAAAAAGAAGTGATTTAAAAAAGCGAGCAAAAAAATCTATAATAATTCTTCCACTATGGTCCCTGATGCATAAATACTACAGCAACATTACTGACAACAAAATGGACTTGATGTGATTTTTTTCCAGTGTTCAAATACAAATTACCCACTTCGGCATCATTTACTGCCAAACATTCATATAGATGTTTCAGTAAAGACATGATAGCAGACACAGAAAGGGATGAGCGAGATTATGTAGCGCTCACTGTGCACAACATAACATGCTTAGCTTACATTGGGCCTGTAACATGATTATACATGGCTGGAAAACACACTAGTGTCACTCAGTTACCCATTGGGTTTCAGAAACTGACTTTGACTGGCTAAGTTTTGGCTATATGTCATAACATGGGACTAGTGTTCAACCAAAGGGGGTATTTCAATGGCCGATGATGACGATATAGGCCTACCATTCAAAAGTTTGAGGTTGGCAAGACTTAAGAAGTCTCTTATGCCTATTACCATCTCTGAATGCTCAACATGTCGAGCTTTTTAGTACTTTATTCAACAACAGCAAACTGAGGCTACAATTCACACACAATTCACCAGAACTGGACAATAGAAGATTGGAGAAACATTGCCTGGTTTGATGAGTCTCGATTTCTGCTGCAACATTCAGATTGTTAGGCCAAAATTTGGTGTAAAGAGTGAAAAGCATGGATCCATCCTGCCTAATATGAAGAGTTGAGGCTGAAGTGGTGTAATAGTGTGTTATATATATTCTTGGCACACTTTGGGCATCTTCGTACCAATTGAGCATCATTTAGTATCAGTATACCCAAGTATTGTAAACCTGAGAATTTTTGGCCACAGTGTATCACCTTCTGATGGATCCTTACATCGTCACAAAGCTAAAATCATCTCAAACTGGTTTCTTGATCAAGACGGTGAGTCACTAAACTCAAACGGCCACAGTCACCAGATCTCAGTCCAGTCGAGCAGATTTGGGATTTGCTGGAACATATAAATCTGCAGCAAATGCCTGATCTCAGAAAAAAAGGTACAAAAGCTGTCACTTGGGCTGTACCTTTTCAAAAGGTACACTTTTGTACCCAAAGGCTGCATATTGGTACCTTAGTGGTACATATTAGCACCTAAAATGTACATATTACCACCTGGAATGTACATATTAACTCCTAAAATGTACATATTACCACCTGGAATGTACATATTAACTCCTAAAATGTACATATTACCACCTAAAATGGACATATTAGCACCTAAAATATACATATTATGACCTAAAATGGACATATTAGCTCCGGAAATGGACATATCAGCTCCTGAAAGAGACATATTAGCACCTAAAATGCACATATCAGCACCTAAAATGTACATATTAACTCTTAAAATGTAATTATTAGCACCAAAAATGGACAAAAGTTTGCCTTTTGAAAAGGTACAGCCCCAGTGACAGCTTTTGTACCTTTTTGTCTGAGAGTGTACCATGTCAATATAGACCAAAATCTATCAATGTTTCCGCACCTTGTTTAATCCATGCCACCCACAAAAAATATACAGCTACAGATTATATTACTGACACACCACAATGTGACAGCACTCAGGGATGCATCATGGGACTGAATCCCAACACAATAACAGACAAAAGGGTAAAGCAATGTCAGTGACAATGCCAAAATTAGCAGCAACAGATATTCCCCGGGCCAGTAAATCACCTCGCATGAAACCTGCAACACGGTAACATCTGGAAGAAGAAAACTCTATCAGGGCGTCTCCTTCACTAACCTGCAAGATGAGATCGTGTCAGGGTGGATGCGTGTGTATATATTCGGATACCTGCTTAGATTTCATGTGTATTCATGTCCTTTAGCTAAGAATAATGTCAAGCTCTCAAGCCAAAGATCAGGATACAGGACACCGCCAGAGGTTAAAGAGGATGTTACATAAATTGACTTGCAAATAAAATGAATGTCTCTGGCTGCAGCGTCCAACCAAACGAATAAGAGTGAGTGAGTGTGTGAGAGAGGTTAATCTGTGCAAAACTATTTTAAGAAACATTGTACTTATTATGCATGAACTCATTAATTGAGAGACTATATGGAAAAGTTCATTTGTCACACACCAGGGCAATTTAAAATGAAATGATGAATGCAGAAATGGAACTAAATGGTGAATGGATAGAGGACCTAAAATGTACTTTCCCTAATGCATACACACTGTAAACCCCCAAAAGTTGGCAAAACTCAAATTTCAGGTTATCAGTTACATCAAAAAGTAAGATTAAAAGAAAAAAATTCAAGATTTGGTATCACAACATTTTTTCTTTTGTCAAATCAACTTTAATAATTTATTTAGTTCAGATAACTTAATATTTTGAGTTTCTGATGATTAAATCAATCTCCTTAATTGTATTAACTCACTTTTTCCATTTCAATCAACTTAAAATTAAGGCAATCAGGTTACTTACTTTTTTAAGTTGTAAGTGTTGCAGTGTAAAGTCTAAAAAAAGACTAAAAAAGAAATTTAAAGTCTAACGAAACATGCAGATTTTTATTTTGTACTTTCACATTTTAATTGCTCTTAACTTGAAATATTTGAAAAAGCTCATTTTTAATTTTAATTTTATTTTATTTCATCTGTTCTCAAACTAAACTCATGCTCCACTTGTCACCATGATGTAACACACACAAAAAAAACAACATAACAGAAACTCTTCATAAAATTAGCTAAACACAACTAAAACACCACTAAATCTCCAACTTAACATCAATCTTGCACACAAAAAAAACAGATAACACTTAATTTTAGCATTTACTCTCCCTTTCGAAATGTCATGGCAAAGCATGCTGGGATATAGAAATCCACACACAGTTTCAGTTGAATTTAAGTTTGTCTAAATTAAAAGAAACAAGTTCATAAAACTAAAAAAATGAGTAGATTAAACTAATGTTTAATTTACACTGTAAAAAAATCTTTTCATGATAGTAATCACAACACTTTTTTCTTTTGTCAAATCAACTTAAATAATTTATTTAGTTCAGATAACATATAATTTTGAGTTTCTGATGATTAAATCATTCTCCTTCATTTTATCAACTCACTTTTTCCATTTCAATGAACTTAAAATTTTAAATTAATTTTTTTTTTACAGTGTAAGTTCACCCTACTCAAACCAATTAATTATTTTGAGCAGTAGGGTTTACAGTATTTAAACTTAAACCTAAAATGTTGATGTTGACCAAAGAAAGTCAACAAAATCAAGAATTAAAGAAGCTGCATAATAAAATCGGACTGCTAAATTAGCATGCTTGATGTTAACACTCATTTTTAAAAGAAGAGTTAATCAGCCACATTCCAAAACCAATAAAAAACATTCACTGTCATGATACTCGTGTCTCGGCCAAATGACAACAGTGACACAAACACGGTTTAAGTACACAAACAGGCTTGTTGTGGAGTCAACCAGCAGCTGGCAGAGATCTGCTCTGATGATGCCAGTCACAACTGTTGGTCATTAACAAGTACAAGAAAGAATGAACCAGACGGATGACTGATTACAAACCAAGCACAAATTCACATGGCTAAAGATCCAGAGGTTCTTGTTTACCTATTAGTACTTATTTCTTCTCTAATGCACCCAAAACAAAAGATCCAAACACCCTCAAGTTTCTGTGAATCTCTCTATGATTTGAGTCCTTACTTCAATGCAATTAAAATCGATCTTAAAAATAAGACCAATAATTTGAGAAATGATTCACTTCTGGAACACAAACGTTTTGGATGAATGAATTACATACCGAAGTTCTATACTTTAAATCAAAGGTTTATATAAATCACAAATGTCATAATCATTAGAGACTGTTGCCTAAGGAAAGGCCATTTTTGATGGGCTCCATGATTTGCCAGTAAACATGAAGAGCAGATGGCATACTAATCCATTTCACTTGGAGTCCATCTCATCTCTTCTAAACATGATATATCCATGTAATATCACTCAATGGGGAAGATACTAACAGCGATAAACAGTTGTCTTGGCATCTTTGTTCCTGATTGCCACATCTCAAGATATTTAATTCCTTTATCCGACGGATTAGAAGCACGACTATTCGTATGTTTGAGAAATGTTGTCTCATAACCCCATTGTACTGTATTCAATTAAAACATTTCCAACACTAAAACAAGGCACACAACCCATCAAAAAGCATACTAAATAGTGTTGTTAACCTTGTTCACATTAAACAAAACTGCTTGACGACGTGAGGGTGGCGAGCAGATGTCCACCTGTCCTGACAGATGTTATTTTCAAGACGAGCTTTAATTTCCTGTCATTATGTTATGAATGCATTCAGGAGTGCAACGCAAGATAAACATCCTTCTGCAGTCACCGTGCCATCTAAGCCCAGCCATGGGAAAAATGTACTCGTTTCTCCCAGGGGAACAGAAGAAGACAAAGAAGAGAACTTAAACACGACAATAACAATGAAAATACACAATTTACCTCGTTTTTTGTTTTGATTTATATATTATGGATATATATATATATATATATATATATATATTGGATGTCTGCAGCTTTTGACATCAAAAGCAACAGATCTGGGATAAGATACCGGTAAGTCTTAATTTTGCTATCCTACCCATACACAACTATATTGTATGCACCGATATTAACATTTTGGCCGATACCGATAACTGATAAAGCTGATAACCAATATATTGGCCGATAAATCTAAATCCAAATTTTTATTTCATTTTTGAGAGCCTACTTAGAAAAACAAAAGTCTCACTATTAAAATCCATATCCCAATCACATCATATAGTTTACTAGGGCTGGGTACCGAGTTCGATACTTTTTAGGTACCGACCGAATTGCCTTGATACTATCGAGTATCGAAAAATGACTTGTTGCTCGGTACCAGATTTCGATACCTGAGGGGTTAACTCGTTAAATCAGTACTCAAACAAATACATATGAAATGTACAACGACACAAAATCAAAAAAAAATGTGCCTTTATGCACTGGCTAAGGAGCATGAATCAAACTGAAAAAATAAAAACCAAAGGTTTTCTGAGGTAATGTGTTATGTAATCTTGTTCAAATGGATTGGTATCGAAAAAAGTATCGTTCAGGAGCCGGAATCGAAATCAAGGAATCGGTATCGAAATTTTTTAAACGATACCCAGCCCTATAGTTTACATGGACTATATGACAGACTTGTGCCGCACTAAACTGTATTTTCCTTTTTTGTCCAATCATATTTTAAACAATTCCAAACCATCATGTTGAACAGTGCGCATCTGAAGAGTCTCAGCTGAGGAAAATAATACATTATTTATCAGATTTAATACATCGGCTTAATTTTCTTATCAGGCCGATAACGATAACACGAAAAATTAACAAAAGTCGACCGATACCGATATGGTGGCCGATATATCGTGCATCCCTACTATATTGTGAGTTGCTGTTAATTATTTGCATTTATACAATGGTTAGTTCCAATCCTTGATTCTGATTGGTCAATAGCTGTACTTTTTTGTGATTGGTCGACCGCTTACTGCGCGAGTCGAATATGAAACGCCTATATGGTGATTTCACGCAGCCGTCATTTTGAAATGGCTCCGGTGGAAAGAAAACCGGAAGTATCGACTTTAATCATAGGAGAGTCGTGAATGTGAATGCGATGGCGTATTGTGTTTAATTCTAAAAATAATCATACGTTTTAGAGCCAGACCGATATATCGGCAGGCCAATATTATCGGCCGATATTCATTTTCCAAACTATCGGTATCGGCAGTTATAATGGCCGATAAATGAATATTTCAAAAATAAAAACGGACGAAACACGCTTGAACCACGTCATGAGTGTTGGAGTTGTATAGTTTGTCCACCAGAGGGCACTCAGTCATCATCAGTCTGTTTTGTTGTGACAATAAAAGAAACAAGTTTCTTTATAAAATGCATTATCATATTATTTTAGTTAAAACTCATAAATAACTACAAATAAGTAATGTTAGGGAAATCTGTTTATTTTTTGTCGCGCGTTTCGAAAAAAAAAATATCAGCCGATATATCGGAATATCGGATTTTAAAACCAACAAATATTTGTATCGTATCGGCCTTCAAAATCCTTAATCGGTCGGGCTCTAATACACTTCTTTCATACTTAGACTATATAGAGAAATTCATTTATAAATAAAATTATTTCCTTAAATATAAATCAGAAGAAGCAGGAAATAACTATATATATATATATATATATATATATATCCAATTGGATATTAACATCCAATAGTGTAAATCGCGGCAGCAGCTTCAGGTTGGAAGTCAAAGGCATTGTGGTCAATCTGTCCGTCAATCTGTGTAGAGTTGCCCTCTGGTGGACAAACTATACAACTCCAACACTCATGACATGGTTCAAGCGTTTTTCTTCCATTTTTATTTTATTTTTGAAATATTCATTTATCGGCCATTATAACTGCCGATACCGATAGTTTGGAAAATGCCTAATATCGGCCGATAATATCTGCCTGCCGATATATCGGTCTGGCTCTAGCGTATTCACATATCAGAATTTCAGCTCGAAACGAACAGTAACAATGGCGTTGTTTTTCCCAGTATCAATTAAAGTCCGAGTCATCCTTTGGAAGTGCATCAAACTGGATTTGATTTTGCAGCAAATCAACAAGCCAAACTCTTCCAGTCAGCTGATATTCGCAGGCGGCCAATGAAGGCTGGCAATAAGCAAATTTGTAACAAACCTACATCGGTTCATGCAGGAATTAAGACTAGAAATACTGACGACTCGTTTCAGCAGTTCAGAATCGATTCTCTTGTTTAATAAACAAAAGACTTTATTTGTAAAGCAGCACTTAAACGTTTACAAACAGCTATGTTAAACACTGCATGAAAGCTATTCAAAAAAGCAAACAGGGGCACTTTAACAATCCTTTTATCCCAACATTTGCAACCAAACCACTATTCAGGGAAATAAACATTCGGGTAGTACATTATTAAACTAGAATATGTCTATGAATATGGGCTTTCCATGTGGTTTTCATCCTCAGAGACAGGGCTGCAATTTTGTGAGCTGACCAGGATGTTCTCCTGTCCGTGTCCCCCACGTATTATTACTGATACGGCTATAAAGAAAATGGCTTTATTAACCTTGACACTGCACCGCACAAGGACTCGGCTGTGCAACTTGTCTAATCAAATGTGTAATTATCTGGCCATAATCTGATACGAGCTGGCTGTTCAGAAGACAGAGAAAACACTCATAGTGAAGTCCTTTGAGTGGCACAGCACAAAGACTCTTGCATTAATATCTACACACTGTTCTCACAGATAATAAAACACCTCTCGTGATTTCTTTGTTTGGCGCAGAATAAAAAATGACAGCTCATTATTAACTAAGAGGAAGTTGTTCCTCCCATACAGAGATATACCATACAATGGAGTAATGGTTTTAGATATGGTAATTTGATATTGCACTGCATCATTACCATTCATTTTCAATGGTGCATAGAAGAATACCATGAAATTACCATGGTGCATGCCCAAAAACATATGGCATTAAAGGGATAGTTCACCCATTTACTCACGCTCATGTTGTTCCAAACCTGTATGAATTTCTTTCTTCTTCTGAAGATATTTGAAGTCGATGGCTACCGTAAACTGGTTACCAACATTCTTCAAAATATCTTTTTAATTCAACAGAAGAAAGAAACTCATACAGGTTTGGAACAAAGTGAGTAAATGATGACATCATTTTCATTTTTGGGTGAACTATTCCTTTAACATGTACTTTTTGTTATGGATCAAAACCTAAACCAGGGGTTTTTAATATATCATAGGCTACCAAAGACCCAAAAATATTATCATCCTTGTGCGAGTGTGTTATTCAAAAGTCTATAAATGAAGAGTTCAGATGCAAAAGCCTCTAAGTGCCATTTGGAATTTTCTTCTAAAATGATCATTTTTATCAAGCTTGTATATTTAAGTTCAGTAATTTCACTTAAACGGCAATGAAGATTACCTATTAATTGTCATTTAAGTGAAATTACTGAACTTAAATATACAAGCTTGATAAAAATGGTCATTTTAGAAGAAAATTTCAAATGGTATTTAGAGGCTTTTGCATCTGAACTCTTCATATATACTCAAATATCATCTAAAAATTAAGTATAATCTCATATAAACCAGGTATATTTGTCACTCAAGCCCTCACAATCATTAAAAACTCCTAATTCTGATGAATGGATCGGTAACGTGGTACAGATTATCACTTAAATAAAGACAATTTGACAATCCCATCATCATGTAACTGGATTGTTGATCCATAAGAACATTCAAGAGCCCTCTAGTGGATTTCTGACAGCCTGTGTTTAAAATCAACTTTATTTTGACTGCCTTTGTGTTATTTAAAGCACAGTCCCTGGGCTGCATTTGAACCTGATAACTCCACAGTCCAGGATAAAGACAAAAAATATACAAAATGGCAAAGTGTATGTGTCTTTTACATTCATATGTGTGATATCTTCACCTGAGTTCTCTGTATTGTTTCAAGGACGCGCATAATAGACAACAATGAAAACCTCCCAAACAGTAGGACTTTTTAAATACCTAATAAACTGTCAATCAGACATCATCATTTCTGGGCATCATTACCGTTGACAACAAGGAACGCGCCCAAAACGACCAAACCTGCAACACACGACTATGACGCCTAGGTAGGCAGCTTACTAGGCGGTTAAGTCACAAAATAAGGGTTTATATCACCAAAACTGAAACTTGTACTGAACTAAAAGAAACTAAATCACTGTAGTTTTTCAACGGACGCTACTCCTGCAAAAATCACAACAAAATACGTCAGTAAGTGAGTAGTAACGGCACAAGTGGACCTTACCTTCAGCATTCCGAGTTAAAAAGTCCCATGATTCGCAGGTGAACGCCAATCTAATTCCTTTACAAAACAAAGCCAGTGATTTGATCATATTCCACACAGAAACACTTGTACGTTGTCGGAGGAGCTGCTGTCTTCACCCTCCACTCACTCAATCCAAAATACTGCCGTTTGCTCGGATCGCGTGAAGCCGGTCTGTGGCCACGCCTACCGCGATCTGTGATTGGTCGAGATGTTGCGAAACTCCGCCCATGCACTTGTTCACAAGAGTGGACAAGAATATACCATGGTAAATAGACTTTTTCAGGTATTTCAGACAACTTTATAGTTTTCACACCAGGTCATTTAAAATGATATTGTTCACTGTTTGGGTATTTTTGGATGAAATATTCTTGGATATCAGTTTAATGACAACTATGAACTCACCCTGGAGTAATAGTGGCCCCAACTGGAAGACTGAGGCAAAATCTTCTTCATATATTTTCTTCTTTGCCTTAAAAAAATATTGGGATTTTGAAACAAACCAGATTAAGAGTATGATGCTTGAATTCATATATAGAACCAGTCAAAAGCTTGGAAACATTACTATTTTTGACATGTAGATCAAGATCGTTGGCGAGAACTGACAAGAATGTAAATGTGTACCAAATGTAAGTTGCTTTGGATAAAAGCATCTGCCAAATGCATAAATGTAAATGTAAATGACATATAACACATAAACATTACTTTAATGATTTCTGGAGGATCATGTGACACTGAATACTGGAGTAATGATGCTGAAAAAATCAGCTTTGATTTCAGGAATCAATTATATTTTAAAGTAGCCTATATTAAAACCATTATTTGAAATTGTAATAATATTTCACAATATTACTTTTGTGTGTGTGTGTGTGTGTGTGTGTGTGTGTGTGTGTGTGTGTTATGCAGGTAAGTTTGTAACATGTTTTTGTGCACTTTTAAAGAATTGTACAGTATATTTAATAATTAGACTAACTGTATTTTTCACATCATATTGGATTGAAATGCAAAGAAAAAGACTAAAATAAATAACTATTCACACTGACCACAGGTAGCTATGCAATATGCAATACTTTTGATGCTATATTGTTAATGATGAATGGAACATTTCTGTTGGTGTTGTTCTGTGGTTGTTAATAATAATAATTATAATAATAAAAAGAAGAAGAAGATTACATATCAATGTTATAAATAATATAATAATAATTATTATTATTATTATTATTATTAACAACCACAGAACAACACCAATAGAATTGTGCCATTCATTATCAACCAGTTAACAAGTGTAGCCTATGTACCAATGTGTAGCCGTTAAATTATGCAAAAAAAGAAAATAATAATTTAGGTAGCTATCAGAGTATTAAAAAGAAAATAAGTAGAACATATTTCCACGTATCCATCAGTATTATACTAAGTAATAATATATAGGCTTTAATAGCATTTTACTTCCGAACACAACACTTCTTAAAATCAACTACGTCTCCCAGAATCCCAAGGTGCTAGTGACGTGTCAATTCTGAGACGATGTCGTTGCTAGGTGATGCGACGCTCTCAGACGCACACACTCGCTTCCTGTTGGCTTTTCATCTCCGTTTTAGATAATCTTGTGCTTTAAAATGATTGTTTATATGTAAATGGGTATATAAAGGAACATGTCATCAACGCTAGAATCTCTCTTCTCATTGGAACTGGTGATCGATTACGTCCGCGTCGATGGATCACGTGGCAATGTTTTGGATCTTGCAGTGGCAGTCCGCTTGTTAGATTTCCCCACACTTCTCATTTACCAATCAGGACGAGAGGATTTCTCATCTAAATCAGGCTATGCTGACCTGTCCGTGTCGCCTGAGGCTTTATCTCAACCCGACGACGGAGACAATCTGAAGTATTCCTTCCATAAAGGCAAATCCTGTCTTTTTAAGATGAATTTGCACTCGTTACACACCCATCTCCTAAACACCCCTCTCTACGCAATGGTATTGGATGTAAAGGATGAGATTCCCAAACTTATAGGAAGCTCATTGATATCCCTGGCTAAAGTGATGGATAGAATTAAACTGGATGTGGATAAACATGGTATTAGCACTCCGAGCGCTCATGGAGAGAGACTGTTCAACCCAGTCTGCAATCTGATGGGAAACAGCATCGGTGCCATTTCTCTGGCTTATAAGATTGTAAGTCTAGGAGCGAATTTAATCCCTCACATCCCAGATAATAGAGTCCATGAAGTCAGACTGACGACCCATGGAAAAGGAGAAGAACTCAAGTCAGTTCCTGTGTATTCTGGAAAAGATGAGATGTCTGAGAACAATCCTGGTAATGTTCTCACACAAGATGGATGGTCAGCTGATGTAGTGATATCAGAAAACAAGCATCCAGGGTTTCCAGCGTTCACTCAGACTGAACAGAGCGTCTCGTGGTCTGAAGAAACACAAGAACACACCGCTTTCTGTCCTCCACCTCTGTTTTACAGCTCCGGCCTGAAGAGCCAACAGGAGAGGACGAGTATGATGTTATATTTTAGAAATGGATTTCTAAGGGCTTTCAATTTTCAATAAGGCCTGGTTTCACAGACAGGGTTTAGATTAAGCCAAGATTAGGCCTTAGTTCAAATCAAGAAGCTTTAATAAATGTGTCTGAGAAAAAACATTCATACTGGTGTGAATCATGAGGCAAAACAATGATAAAATCCATCAAACATACATTTTAATCCGGGACTGGGTTTAAAGGGTTGGTTCACCCAAAAGTGAATATTATCAAATCATTTGGATGGGCAACGATGAATCGCTAGCAAAATAAAAGTTTGTGTTTACATAATATATGTGTGTGTAGTGTGTATAATTACTTAGAAATACCCACACATGCATGTATATATTTAAGAAAAATGTGTTATTAATATGTCAAATATTTATATTTATATTAGGGCTGTGCAGAAGTTAATTGCGATTAATCGCATCCAAAATAAAAGTCTGTGTTTACATAATATATTTGTGTGTGCTGTGTATAATTATTTTGTATATAAATACACACACACGCATGTATACATTTAAGAAAATGTGTTATTCATATATAAAATATTTATATTTGTATAATATAGATTATGTATATATATATATATATATATATATATATATATACAGAATTTAAGCGCAAATAATTCTTAAATATATACATGCATGCATCAGTATTTATATATACAAAATAATTATATACAGCACACACAAATATATTATGTAAACACAGACTTTTATTTTGGATGCGATTAATCGCAATTAACTTTTGCACAGCCCTAATTTATATATAATATTAATTATGTATAAATATATATAAAGTATATACATGCAAATATTTCTTAAATATATACATGCATGTGTGTGTGTATTTATATATACAAATTAATTATACACACTACATACACATATATTATGTAAACACAAACTTCTATTTTGCTAACGATTAATCGTTGCCCATCCCTCTCATCCTAAAGCCATCCCAGGTGTCTAGGCCTATGACTTACTTCTTTTAGAGACACATTCTTAGTTATTAAAAAAATATCCTGGCTCTCTCCAGCTTTATAATGGGAGTGAATGGTGCCTTAGATTTTGAAGCCCACAAAAGCACATCCATCCATCATAAAAGCAAGACTCTAGGGTCAGGGGTCACTATCCCGCCGGAACTAGACTTGTGTATGGTCGTTACCAAAAGCCAGTGATTATAAAGTATATTTTTCTTAGAAAAACGCTTCTTTATTAACCCCCCTGGAGTCATATGGATCACTTTTATGATGGATGATGCGCTTTTTTGGGCTTCAAACACCCTATTTACTCCCATAACAAAGCTGGGAAGAGTCAGGAGATTTTTTATTTAACTCCGATTGTGTTCAACTTAAAGTAGAAAGCGATTTACACCTAGGATGGCTTGAGGGTAAGTAAATTATGGGATCATTTTCATTTTGGGGTGAACTATATCTTTAAGTCTTGTCTGTGAAACCTGGGGTAAAACTGCTGAAAAGCCTGTTTTATATGATCTCTGATTGCTTTTAAGCAAGTAAAAGCATTTTAGTGTGTGTTTATGAACACCGTGAGTCGGTGGTGACTGATATTTAGATGCATTTAATGTAAGTATCTGCAATACTGTTATAAAATCTGATTGATTTACATTGGGAAGCTTCAGATTTTCATCTTACTTTTTGTCCATATAAATATCAGCATCTGCACCAGATTGCATATTTTTGCTCAGTTTGGTTCCTTTTCCTCCTCGAATGCCATTTTTCACTTTATCATACTATATGAGCCATGATATTTCAAATATGATGCAAATATGCAATCTGTTCTGACTATTGTTTCATGTGTCAGGCTTTACAGGGTTACATGCAGCGATGGAGAGTCTTAATCTAGAGGATCCAGAAGATGGAAATAATGAAGAATCATCTGTCATGCATGAGCTTCCAGAGATAACACCTGCAAAGGTGGAGCGATTGAGTAAATCAGCTTTAACTCCAGGATCACAGCATAAAGAGACTGATTCAGCTCCTCTTGGAAACATCATCAGGCAGTTACCGCTGCTGAATGCTTTATTAGTCGAACTATCACAGCTTCACGGAGAGATGCCACACCAGCAGCCGCTATCCATCCATCCTAACCTGGCGTGGCTGTACACATCAGCCCATCCGTCAGAGCCTGAGCATCAGAAAACTATCAAAGCCAGTCCTAAACAGAGACCACCGATCAAGTCAGTGAAGAGTGCAAGTGGTGCAAAGAAAAATGAAGAAAAGTCGCAACCTAAAAGGACGCTTAAATATGGCTTGACAAACACTTTTCGTCTCAGACTCAAGCTGGTCAAACCAGGTCTTACCAAACGGCACGAATGCATCGAATACCAGAACCAGCCAATGACGAAAAAACGTGTCCATAAGTCAGGTGTCCACTTAGATGAAACTACTTTAGTTAGCAGTTTTGAAATGGATCCAACACCAGTTAAACCAGCATCAAAATCACAAACAAGACCAAGTTCATCGTTCACAGAGGCCACTTTGACTGAGAAAGACAAAAGAGTTCATATTCCAAGTGCGCTCAGTCAGTATCCAGATCCGAACAATCCCGTCGTCCAGAGTTTTAAAGAAAGCATCAGTCGAGCGAGCAGCCGTTGCACGAAGAGTAATGAAGAGTATCAGGACGACTTCACGAGCCTCAACACAACCGACGGATACTCACCTGAGCCGCTTAGCAGTCCAGAACCAAACAGGCGTAAAACTGGTCATTATAAAGGTCTTCCGGTTCCTGTCCAAGCGGAGAAGTCTCCTCACCGCTCTGTCAAAGGCACACACGTCATCCGCCCGCGTGTGCACACCTCGGCTCTGAGTCTGTCTTCAGACGACAGCGAGGATGAGGACGTGTCCTCTAGCGTTAGACGTCGAAGACCTGGATCACAAACCACTTCATCTGTCTGGAAATCCCAGAGCTTTGATAGCGACTCCGGGGAGAAGAGCAGGACATTTAGCCGGGACTCAAAGGACTCAGATCTACCTGTGCTGAAGTCCAGTTCAGACGCGGAGGAGGAACGGGACAAACTGGACGAGAATTGCCATCATATTTCAGAACTGGTCTTCAACAAACTTCCAGGATACACACTGTGATAAGACACTGAAAAAGAGTGATGGCTTCTTTAAATTTAAATTATAAAAGTCAATATGATTTTACATGCAGACATTCATTCATTGGCGCAGTTATTTGTGCGTTTAAATACCGCTTCATTAAATATTTAAAGGTTTTATTTATTAATTCATATATTTGTAATTGTTTGTAAGAAATCCACAATGATTTTTACAGCAATAAACACAGTTGTTGTTTCTAATGCAGAACCTTGAATATATTAGTAAATGATTAATGAACCAACGTGAAGTCATTTAATATGGATAAAATGGGAATGTGGATTATATTAATATTACATGCTTTTTATACAAAAACGATGCCCTGGATAAATGCTTCAATGTTTAAGGAATATTAGTGCTGTCAAATCGATTAATTGCATTTAGCATTAAAGTTTGTCTTATATATATATATATATATATTAGGGCTGTCAAAACGATTAATCGCGATTACATAATATACGTGGGGGCACTGTGTATAATTATTTTAGATATATAAACACACACACATGCTTGTATATATTTAAGAAATATTTTCATGTATGTTCTGTATATAGATTTATATATAATTTATATTACATATTATTACATATAAATATAAATATTTAATTTATAAATATTATTTTTCTTCTTAAATATACATGCATGTGTGTTTTTATATATGTACAAAATAATTATACACAGTGCACCCACATATATTATGTAAACACAAACTTTTATTTTGGATGCAAATCACGATTAATCATTTTGACAGCCCTAATATATATGTGTGTATAATATATATATATATATATATATATATATATATATATATATATATATATATATATATATATATATATATATAATGTGTGTGTACAGTATGTGAGTGAAATACCAAACAAATTAATGGAGAAAAAATACATTTAAAGTTGTTACAGGCTGATGCAACCGAATTTAGACTGTGATGTCAATAGGTGGAAAACAATATTTTTATTTATATTATTTTTTTATTAATTTGTACTATTACTATTTGTACTATTACAAGTTATTGGCACAACAGCACCACCTCCACATTCTCTATTGTTTAACTTGAAATAAATTAGTAATTTTAAATTCAGCTGTGATTGGTTTTTGTCATGGGTTTTTTAACAGCATGAATAAAAAATAAAGTATAAAAGTGCAGATAATCAGACGAAGCCTTAAATTAATATAGTATTAAACCCTATAAATAGTATTATTACAATTTGTAATTTTCTTTGAGAATCTACACTTCAGAGTAAAATAAATATTTTTCCCCTCATAAAAATAGATAAGTCCAATTACATAAGACCAATACATAAGACCAATTTTTAATTATTTATAAACGTTCACTGTCTTGAGTCGCTCGAGCGGGTGACTCCCTCTGCGCATGCGTCATAACTATGCTCCCGGAAGTTACAGTAATAAGTGTGTGGGATCCATAGAGACAGTAAAAGGTGGGATCCTGACTTGAACTAAAGCAGCAATAATCATCTGTGAATGATGAAGCACGTGTTCCTGACTGGCGTTCCCGGTAAAATGCATCATCCATTTACGAAGTAAACACAAAAAAGCCGTGCATTTTGTTCTGCGTGCCATGGGACGTGAACAAACGCAAGAAACTTTAAAAAAGTATAGAGAAGACGACATGCTTTTAGAGATAATGACTCGTTTTGCATGTTTTTAAATATTATCAATACTAATTGTAGAATAATAAACTTAACACATCAACACAGCCCTCTGTGCTGTGAAAAAAGTAAGCTGTAAATGAGAGAGAGAGTTAGTGGTTGCTTAAAATATCCTCATCTTTTAATTGACATTGTACTTCTGTAATTTACAGTCAGACATAAAGGTGTAACAATATATCGTGTCACAAATTATCGCCATACAAAAATGCATCAATATGTGTCGTGGATATTTCACCCAAAATATAAAATTACTGTGTGAGAAAAAAAAAAATGTTTTCAGTTTTAGTGTCTAACTGTTAAACTACTGTAATAATTACCCAATGGGGGGAATATTTGAGTCCTGATAATCCCAAATGTCTTCTCTTACCAGTAAAAAGTGGCCTTACATTATTTTAAATATAACTAGAGAACAATCCTATTTGTCTAAAATAATTCAGTATTTTCAGCTTCAGAATCATGATTGTTATTCTGGTTTCTATATTGTCCTGTGCTTTGGGTTTCCAGAAGTATATTCATTCACACACTCAATCTAAAACCAAATTCAGCTTTTAATCAACAGTTAATTTATGTTAACCTTTTATCATATGACTTAGAGTATCGTAATAATATCATATCTTGAGTTCAGTATCATGATATCCATAGTCAGGCGTCATTATCACCAAATAAAACCATTGAAACGAAATAAAACCATCATAGTGAAGTGTTTACCTCTCCCAGGTGTGGGTAAGACGACTCTGGTGAAGAGTGTGTGTGAGTCTGTGGTCTCCTCCGGGGTCTCTGTCAGTGGTTTCTACACAGAGGAGGTCCGAGAGAGAGGCAGGAGAGTGGGCTTTGATGTGGTCACGCTCACAGGTGATCGAGGACGTCTGTCCAGGCTCAGGTATCGTCTCGATCTCCATCAATCAGACGCTTTTAGTGCTGTTGTCATCCACTAACACACTCTCTGTTTGATCCCAGCACTGAATCCGCCGCAGGTGGACGTGAACACAGGGTCGGACAGTACGTGGTCGATCTTCAGTCGTTTGAGAGTCTCGCACTCCCTCTTTTCAGAAACGTATGTATGACTGGATGATAAAAACAACCTGTAATAAATGCATAGTAAAAATAAAATGGATTTTCTTATCTAAATTGATGTGTAATATACAGAATATTGGAAAAGCCTAAAAGTCAATATGTTCATCATACGTATAAAGTAAAGGCTGTCAAATGATTAATCGCATCCAAAATAAAAGTTTGTGTTTACAAAATATATGTGGGTCCACTGTGTATAATTAGTTTTATATATATAAATACACACACATGCATGTATATTTAAGAAAAAAATACAATTTATATGTAAAATATTTATATTAATATATAATATAAATTGTATATAAATCTATATACATGAAAATATTTCTTAAATATATGCAAGCATGTGTGTGTATTTATATATATAAAACTAATTATACACAGTGGACCCACATATATTATGTAAACACAAACTTTTATTTTGGATATAGACCATTTCACAAGATGTAAACAACACTGGTCCAGAAACACTTCCTGTTTCAGTTTGTAACTGTTTTCTTTATTTCACATGTAAAGATAACATCTTAAAGATGCTTGTTTAACTTTTTGATTCATATTTATATGTTCTGTTGGTTGTATTTTATCCCAGCTTTAATGTAGTGTTAAAAAAAACTGAAACAGGAAGTGCTTCTGGACCAGTGTTGTTTACATCTTGTGAAATGGTCTATAGTACAATGATGTCTAACTATTCGTTGATGTCTTGCTCATATGCAAATGTGACATCACAGATCCCACAAAATCTACACAAGCCACTTTTGTAGCTTGATTAAATAAGTGTTTTGTTTATAATGAGGATGTTTTAAGCTATTTTGATGGTGCAAAGACCTTTTATAAGTCAACAAATCAAGGCAAATTTGATCTCGCATATCATGACCCCTTTAAGTTCTTACTCACTGGAAATTTTGCAGCTCTGCAGTCATTTCAGGTTTGAACTTCCTTATCTTCACCACTATGCTACCATCATACACAAACACATATTTCATCCGTCTGTGAGCAATAGTCATGCATTCCTGACTGACACATTTAGTGTATCTGGAGCCAGAGCCTTCATGTTCGTCATCTTTGATAGTTAGCGTAGGATGCGCCGTGTACGAGACCTGAAACCTTTCAATGAACTGTAATGTTATTTTAGTATCATTAAAGGGATGTTTCACTGAAAATGTAAATTCTGTCATTCAAGAAATCGCTCACTTTTAAAAAAAACTTGTCTTTCTTTCTTCAGTCGAAAAGAAATTAAGGTTTTTGATGAAAACTTTCCAGATTTTTTTCTCCATATAATGGACTTCAATGGGGTCCAAACGGTTCAAGGTCCAAAAGACACTTTTAGTGCAAACTGCAAACTGTTCAAAGGGCTTAAAACGATTGCAGACGATGAATAAGGGTCTTATCAAGCGAAAAGATCGCTCATTTAAAAAAACAAAACAACAAAGTTTAACTTTTTATAAGCTCAAATGCTCGCCTTGCTCTGTTCTGTGACTCTCCTATTCGAACTTGTTCATCAAAATGAACGAATCTTTTTCTGAGTCAATTCGTTCTTTTCCTTCATTGAATGAACCAAACGACTCTGAAAAAGATTCGTTCATTTTGATGAACAAGTTCGAACAGGAGAGTCACAAATGTGTGTCACAGAACAGAGCCTTTTTTTTCAAATGAAGACTTTTTTAAATCTCTAACATGGAAGTTTATGAATGTTTAGATGTGATTAAAATCCCAAATTCAATCTGTTCATCATATAAATCGAGTCTCTTCAGAAAACTTGGACTGAACCGCTCAATTTATATGGATTAGTTTTACGAAGCGTCAGTGTCAGTGATGTAGCTGTCAATGGAGGGACAGAAATCAATCAGATTACATCAAAAATATCTTCATTTATTTTCTGAAGGTTAATGAAGTCTGAATAATTAATGGCAGAATGAACTATCCCTTTAACTTCTATTTAATTTCAAGTAACGAAAATGGTTTAGTTTTAGTTAATTATAATAACCCTGATGCATTTGACGCAATAGAAGTTATTAAAACCAGAAATGTTATGACTAAAAGAATAATTCTGGCAAGTCAACGATGCATATTAATACGAACTTGGATATGTAATTGTGAAAGTGTGAATGACATTTCATTTGAGAGTTGTGGAGGATTCATGTTCATCACACAATAATAAATTCATTATACGATCATATTAAATGCTTTTCTGTAATGTTTTGGAGCTTGGCGGCCACACACTCTCAGAAAAAAGGTACAAAAGTTGTCACTTGGGGCTGTACCTTTTCAAAAGGTACACTTTTGTCCATTTCATGACCTAATAAGTACATTTTAGGTGTTAATATGTACATTTTGGTTGCTAATGTGTACATTTTAAGTGTTAATATGTACATTTTAGGTGCTAATATGTAAATTTCATGAGCTAATATGTCCATTTTAGGTGGTAATATGTACATTTTAGGAGTTAATATGTACATTCCAGGTGCTAATATGTACATTTTAGGTGCTAATATGTAAATTTCATGAGCTAATATGTCCATTTTAGGTGGTAATATGTACATTTTAGGAGTTAATATGTACATTCCAGGTGCTAATATGTACATTTTAGGTGCTAATATGTAAATTTCATGAGCTAATATGTCCATTTTAGGTGGTAATATGTACATTTTAGGAGTTAATATGTACATTCCAGGTGCTAATATGTACATTTTAGGTGCTAATATGTAAATTTCATGGGCTAATATGTCCTTTTTAGGTGGTAATATGTCCATTTTAGGTGGTAATATATACATTATAGGTGCTAATATGTACATTTTAGGTGCTAATATGTCAATTTTATGAGCTAATATGTACCACTAAGGTATCAATATGCAGCCTTTGGGTACAAAAGTGTACCTTTTGAAAAGGTACAGCCCCAGTGACAGCTTTTGTACCTTTTTTTCTGAGAGTGCAGGTCACAGAAGTGTTCCATAAAAGTAAGGATATCGTACGGGTTTGCACCAACATAAGGGTTATTACTAAATCAGTAACACTAAAAAGGCATGCAGAAAGTTTGTTAAACATGTTTAGATTTGAGTTTCTTCTGACTCAGTGTCCTTATCAAACAGATGTGTGAGGGAAACAAGAAGGTGTTTGTCATGGATGAGATCGGAAAGATGGAGCTGTTCAGCCAAGCGTTTATCCGTGCCGTGAGACAGACTCTGGACGCCTCCAGCTGTTCAATCCTGGGCACCATCCCTGTTCCTAAAGGAAAACCTCTCGCGCTGGTGGAGGAAGTGCGCAGCAGACAGGACGTCAAGATATTTATGGTAAAAATGGGATTTACAGCGCTGGAATTTTCCATGCAAACATCCTTGGCACCTTTCGTTTACATGCAACACGTAGAGAGATACTGCAGACGGAAACTTTTTTAGTTCGTTCTCGTCCTTTTCCTACTTATACGACCCTATAATGCAGTCATAAACTTATTTAGGCCTAAATTTGGGGTTTATGTATTTGTTTTGCATGTAAATCTTTCATCCATTTGGATTACACGGTTTTAACAAACAAACAACTACACTATGTAACCTTTGGTCCGCTAGCATTTAAAAAAACAAACAAAATAAAAACATTTTTCACTCTAAAATTTCTATAAAATCAAAGCCATAAATCTTATCAAGTTATGTTCCATAATTTGTAGTTGATATCACAAAAATTGACGTTCTCGTGAGATTTTGTTTGGGCGTAGTACCAAAAATAGCCACCGGGTGCCATTGAATTTAGATGTATACATTCTGCCTTAACAAATTATTACATTTCTGTCCAAATATCAATTCTGTCACAAAATTTGAAACCCTGAGACTCAGACCTTTCTGACAATATCAGTTTTGTCGAGATTAGAAAAGGTTTTGATCATAAAGTATGAAATATAATGACGCCCAAAAGGGGAGGAGCCTGATAAAACAAGTACCGTTTCTATGGTAACGCAACGTTCAATTATAAAACAATTTTCACACGATGAATTCTGAGTTTATAAGCTTTCAAATGATACCTAATTTATGATCACTACTAAAATATGTGATATAATAAAAAAGGCGATAAAAATAATATTTTTATTTTAGAGGATAATAAATATAAATATTAACATTTTTAGAGGATAATACTATGCTATAATTTTTTATTTTTTATTGAAAAATCTAGATTATATGTTTTATTATGAACTTTTAGCATAAAAACAGAAGTTTCAATAATTAAAAGTGGGTGCATCGACTTTTTGTGACAAAGGTCAAAACTCCTGTTATAATGCAGATATTTTTAGGTGCACTCTTGTCATAAATTCATGAATTACTTTTCCTACATAATTTGTAACACAAAACAGGGGTAGAATATCTATTTAGAAGTCTTAGACCTTTCCAACGAGATATAGTTTGTCAAAATTAGATTAGGATTTAATAGAAATATAGTGAAGTAAAGTTAGGCGTCCCGGTACCAGGACGGTGACAGTTAAAGGGTTAAACGACACCAACTTGGAAAAATCATGCAAACTTTTGCTGGGAACTCTCTGCAATGGATGTTTAACACACAATTCAGCCCTTGCTTTTGCTCTTTCTTCAGAAAATGTCAGAAGTTAAGTTGTGCTGTCTGTTTTTTCTCCCACAGGTCACAAAGGACAACAGAGACACGATCTTTGATGAAATTGTGTCTGCCGTACAAGAGTGTGTGATCTAAAAGAGGAGGAACTGATAAACTACTGATTATAATATTTTTTTCAAGGCATTTTCATTTCATTGAAGCGCTCCATTCTTTCAATATAGCTCAGTGTGTCACACGTGTTAAATACATGCATGTCTCTCTCAAACACGTCTCATAATGGATCGGCCTCTGCATTATTGATTCGGAGCAAGCGAACGGGAGGAAGGGAGTGTGAGAGTCACAGAGACTGGACGCCAAACGCTCTTCGACATCTTCCTTTCCTCTTTCAGAGACGTGTACTTCCTGTATCTACACTTCTTCCCATTAAACTGGAAAATAAATTATCATTTGAGTTGACAACACTGTCAGGCTTCCAGATGTTTCATTTATCCTTAAATATGGAAAAGCGTGGCCTTAATATGAACACAGAAGGACAAATTTTAATTTTATGGATGTTTTTTTTTTTTTAATAGGAAAATGCTTAAATTTATGTTGTGATCAGTGTTGGGGAAGTAACTCTAAAAAAGTAATTAAAGTTACTAATTACCTCTTCAACAGTGCAATTACATTACTGTACTAATAACTCTCTCTAAAAAGTATTTAATTACTTTCAAAATCCCATATCAATCTCAAACAGCTGAATAATACAAGTATAGACATGAATCTTTTTTAATTCTTTTAAATAAATACTATAAAACTGCATGAATTATCCTTAAACTGACCAAGATGGAGAAGGTTTCATTATAAAAACACACTTTTTAACATCAGACAATACATTTTGATGTTAAACCCACTATTGTTTTATGTCTGATCTCATGACATTTCACACTTTTGTCATACATATTTTACAATAATTCATATGAATTTGTAAAGTGCGGTGGTACGATTTAGACACCTCTTAAAATGCGTACGAATGGCTGTGAGATCGGATTTACCTCAATTACATCAGAAGTAACTGTAATCAAATTACAGATAAATGAAGATTAATCCCTTACTTTACATTTTCAAGGGAAAAGTAATTAAATTACAGTAACTAATTACTTAGTAATTACTTACACTCAACACTGGTTGTTATTGACTAAAAACTTCACATGTGCAAATTAAATTTGAGAGCTTCTACTTTTGAAAGAATAACAACATAAATATTGATGGAATAACTCCCTAAATTTGGCTTTTCTTCATCCAAAGCTATAATGTGACTTCAGTCATGAACTATTGTTCTGGGATGGTTATTTATTTTTGGCACTTGACAATCCCTGGTCAATTATACTTTTTCCAAGCAATTCTGGAAAACCTCCTAATATTCCTTAGACACACACAAAAAACGTATTGACTAATACATTGAGTATAATTAAAAAATGGAAAAGAGTCGTTCACCGTGATCACAGATGGCCAATGCAAAGCTATTAATCTAAATCACAACTGTTAAAATAAACGTGTAGGCATATTGACATTAATGCATGTAATATTGTTAGAGAATGCAAAACAATAATCATCACAGATGGCCAATGCAATCTCAACAGCTTTCCCCCCAATTTATAATTTTTGGTCTCATTAAGCATTTTTAAACACTGCATGTGAAATAAAAAATATTTATTTTGATGAAAACATTCCAGCATTTTTCTCCATATAATGGACTTCAATGGGAACCAAACGGTTCAAGGTCCAAAAGAGAGTATCATTGCAAACTGTTCAAAGGGCTTTAAATGATTCCAGACGATGAATAAGGGTCTTATTAAGCGAAACAATCGCTCGTTTAAAAAAAATTTAAAAAAATAAAGTTTAAGTTTTATAAGCTCAAATGCTTGCCTTGCTCTGTTCTGTGATGCGCGTTCGTGACTCTCCTGTTCGAACTCGTTCATCAAAATCAACAAATCTTTTTCGGAGTCAGTTCGTTCGTTTTGTTTGTTGAATGAACCAAATGACTCCGAAAAAGATTCGTTCATTTTGATTAATCACAGAACAGAGCAAGGCGAGCATTTGAGCTTATAAAACTTGAACTTTATTTATTTTTTTTAAAAACGAGCGATCGTTTCGCTTGATAAGACCCTTATAGACCTTATTCAGAGCAGCGCCATGACAGGTTTGAGAGTGAGGCTGTGAGGGATAGACTTACCGTGTTTCCAATGGCATCCGCTCTAAAAAGCTGATTAAAGCTCAAATTACTGACGATTTTTTCACAGCTTACATTGTCGGGAGTTTTTTGTCAACTGAAATTTCTTGAAAAGATATTTTTCCAGTGTTTCATAAACAGGGCAGTCTGAAAACACTTTAAATAACAGCACGGCCCATTGAAGAGATGTATGTCTATCCCTCACAGCCTCGCTTTCATTCTCATTAAAAATCAAAGATGGCGCTGCCGTGAATAAGGCATATTCGTCGTCTGGAATCGTTTAAAGCCCTTTGAACAGTTTGCAGTTTGCACTGAAACTCTCATTTGGACCTTGAACCGTTTGGACCCCATTGAAGTCCATTATATGGAGAAAATCCTGGAATGTTTTCATCAAAAACCTTAATTTCTTTTCGACTGAAGAAAGAAAGACATGGACATCTTGGATGACATGGGGGTGAGTAAATTATCAGGAAAAGTCTTTTTAAAAGTGAACTACTCCTTTAACTTTAAACGCAGCCCAGGTTATTTGAAGGTGAAGGGCTGCAGAGGGCCAGACAGATTGAGAAGGGGATTGTGGGTAGAGTTGTGGCGAGGGTCACCCTATAAGCGAAGTCGGTGCCAGTCGCCTGCAGTGGCAGCACAGATGGATTACATAACCGTGCTGACGCCTGTCCCGTTCCTCACCTACTGCGACGGGCATCTCTGCCAGAGACCACTGACCCCATATGCATCTGTGTTCCAACCTTTATCTCTATCTGTCTTCCTGCATAACCGACTAGTGAATAACATGTGCCTTAGGAAATAAATGTTTCACATGAAAGGGTAATTGCATTTGTTTTCAGTTAAGTAGACATTTAAAGACTCATTTTACTAATAAAGACTATATCCAATGTTTTGAATGTTTTGCCTATGCAAAATTCACCACCACATTATGTTGTTATGGGAGGGTGTCATGTTACTAGGGTGGTTGCTAGGTTGTAGCTATGCAATTGTTAAGTAGATTTTAGCATAGCATTTTTGTTTGTTTCCAGAGTGTTGCTATGCAGTCGCTAGGTTATTATGGTTGGTTGCATTGCTGGGTTGTTGCTACGCGATTACTAAGTCAATCTAAGGAGCTGTTAGTATGTGGCTATGCAATTACTGTAATGTTTTGTGTGGTTTCCAGGGTGTTCCTAATTGCTTGGGTGTTTGTACTGGTTGCTATGCAATCGTTAAGTAGATGCTAGCATATTGATATGCAGTTGCTAGGGAATTGGTAGGGGAAGTTAGAATGTTGACATGTAATTACTATGATCTTTTGGGTGGTTTCCAGGGTGTTGTTATGCAGTCGAAAGGGGAATTCTGGGCGGTTGCATTGCTAGGATGTTGCTATGCAGTTTCTAAAGGGCTATTAGTGTGTAGCTATGCAATTGCTATAATGTTTTGGGTGGTTTCCAGGGTGTTGCTATTCAGGGTATTCTGGTTGGTTGCATTGCCAGGATGTTGCTATGCAGTTGCTAAGGCAATCCGAGAAGCTGTTAGTTTGTTGCTAGGTGAAAGCTAGAATGTTTTAGGTGGTTTCCAGGGTGTTACTATGCAGTCGCTAGGGTATTCTAGTTGGTTGTATTGCAAGGATGTTGCTATGCAGTTACTAAGGCATTCTGAGAAGCTGTTAGTTTGTTGCTATGTGAAAGCTAGGATGTTTTAGGTAGTTTCCAGGGTGTTGCTATGCAGTCGCTAGGGTATTCTGGTTGGTTGCATTGCTAGGATGTTGCTATGCAGTTACTAAGGCATTCTGAGAAGCTGTTAGTTTGTTGCTATGTGAAAGCTAGGATGTTTTAGGCAGTTTCCAGGGTGTTGCTAAGCAGTCACTAGGGTATTCTGGTTGGTTGCATTGCTAGGATGTTGCTATGCAGTTGCTAAGGCAATCTGAGAAGCTGTTAGTTTGTTGCTATGTGAAAGCTAGGATGTAATAGGTGGTTTCCAGGGTGTTGCTATGCAGTCGCTAGGGTATTCTGGTTGGTTGCATTGCTAGGATGTTGCTATGCAGTTACTAAGGCATTCTGAGAAGCTGTTAGTTTGTTGCTATGTGAAAGCTAGGATGTTTTAGGCAGTTTCCAGGGTGTTGCTATGCAGTCGCTAGGGTATTCTGGTTGGTTGCATTGCTAGGATGTTGCTATGCAGTTGCTAAGGCATTCTGAGAAGCTGTTAGTTTGTTGCTATGTGAAAGCTAGGATGTTTTAGGCAGTTTCCAGGGTGTTGCTATGCAGTCGCTAGGGTATTCTGGTTGGTTGCATTGCTAGGATGTTGCTATGCAGTTGCTAAGGCAATCTGAGAAGCTGTTAGTTTGTTGCTATGTGAAAGCTTAGGATGTTTTTGCTGGTTTCCAGGGTGTTGCTATGCAGTTGATTGTTTGCATTGTATTGTGTTACACTGGTGTTCCTCTATAATTGCCAATTAAAAATAATTAAATGGTAAAATAATTCTCAATAACACTGACATTCTGTCGCTTCTTTCAAAATAGGCCAAGTTTTCTCATCTGTTTAACGGTCTGATGGCTAAGTTTGATTGCTTAGAAAGGTAATTGCATTATATTTGAAGTAATATTAGCCTAAATGTTGACCTATTCACTTTTAACACTCGAGCATCATTACGCCAAGCGATTTTGCTTCCGTTTTTTTATTCACTTTCCTCTGAAATTGCTTTCAGAGCCGTTCCCTCATGCGCACTAAAGAGGAGTTTAGCCTCAGCGAAAAAAGGACAGAAGCAATTTCTAGAAGTCTGCTTTATCTTAGCTTGCAGAACATAACCACAAGCGTCTGTCCATAAGAGCCCCTCCATCCGGTGCCAACACATACAGATGGTGAGAAGTGTGTGTGTGTATGTGTGTGTGTATTTCTTCCCTCATTGACAGAGCCGTCAACACAAAGCCTTACTGAATAAGCATGTTTGGACGCCTTCGAATCGGCTTTCATTTCCATATCGCTGACATGCATTCACAGAGGGCAGACGCTAAATGCCCGAGCCCTCCCTGAATGAAGCCCAGGGGGTTTACACAGTCTCGGGACTATAGAAAAGAGCCAGGGAGCTTTTGTGAGCACCCTTTTAATATATTACAGTGTACAACAAGCTTCCTCACACACTGAGATGAATCACAACAGACAGGCGTCCTGCCAATTAACCACCGGCTCAGATATACAACAAATGAGAGATGTGCTCCGGACAAAGCAGCGTTTGAGACGGCAGCATATAGTCTGAGATGATGAATTGGTAAATGCATGAAAAATACACTTTGGAAATTAAAGCCAGAATTTAGGTGTGTTTTTCAAAGCGGTTTAATCTTAAAATTAATGATATTTCATAAAATTATTATATGCAACAACAACAAAAAATTACATCTGAAGACTTTTTTGGTCATTTTAATAATGTAATTGATTTGAATGCTCTTCATTTACTGATTGCAATATTTAAATATTTGCAAATAGTTTAACAAATAAATTCAGTTAATTTAATTAATCTATGTGTGCTTATTGTGTTATCATTATTTGCTATTGTGTTTTAATTGATTGACAGTGGAAACAGTCAAAACTGCTTATTTGATTTATATTTATATCAGATTTACACATTTAACCCTTTGTTTGTGTATATCGAATGATTTGCAGTTAATCAAATTATAATTCAGTTGATTTTTAATTGATTAACAGCTGAAATACAGTCAAAACTGCTTATTTGATTTACACATTTAACCCTATTTGCGTATTGAGTTATTTGAAATTAAACAAATTATAATTCAGTTAATTTTTGAATTGATTGACAGCTGAAATAGTCAAAATTGCTTATTAAATTTATATATATATATATTAGATTTACACATTTAACCCTTTGTTTGTGTATATCGAATGATTTACAGTTCAAATTATAACTAACTGAGTTTTTAATTTTTATTTTTAATTAATAGTTAATCAAATTATGACTGAGTTTTTAATTTTTATTTTTAATTAATACAGACAAAACTGCTTATTAGATTTATATTTATATTAAATTTACACATTTAACCCTTTATTTGCATATTGAATTATTTGCAATTAAAAAAATTATAATTAATTCAGTTCATTTTTAATTGATTAACAGCTGAAATACAGTCAAAATTGCTTATTAGATTTATCAGATTTACACATTTAACCCTTTGTTTGAATATTGAATTTTTTGCAATTAAATCAAATTTAATTGCAAAATAAAAATAAATCAAATGAATTCCATTCATTTTTTTAAATGATTTACAGCTCAAATTCAGGCAAATCTGCTCGTCTGATTAATTTATATGATGTTTTATTAAAATCTGGAGGAGCATGTTCAGATAATGAACCTGAGCAGCACATTCAGTTAATCAACTCATTAATGATAAGAGGTGTATATACAGCTGACCTCTGACCGTCCATTATCAGGATCCCTCCACCCCTTCTCCTCACTCGTATCATAACCAGTGGGTTCAGGACACAATTCAGAGCTCAGAGCTTGCACATTTAACCATTTGTTTGCATACTGAATTATTTGCAATAAGTTAATAAATGATAATTAATTCAGTTAATTGTTTGACAACTCAAATACAGACTAAACTGATCTTATATGTGTGTGTGTGTGTCTAACCTGAGAGCAGAACAAAAGTACAGGACTGACCACAGGAGTAAAAGAGCCGTGATCAAAACACACGTGTAGAGTTTCATCTCTGAGGACACACACACACACACACACACACACACACACACACACACGCACACACACATCAAAGCCATGAGGAAGAGCAAAGGAAAGACAGATAAAGGGACAGATCACAGAACACACTACAAACACACCTGACACACACTATTTATTTTATTTTTCTTCTTTACACTATATTTAGATATTTAAATAGAATAAAATGCCAACAATAAAAAGAACTAGCTAAGTTAGCGACCCGGGTTACCTTAAAAGTCCATATTACCATCAGTTCACATTCCAAACAAATATTTCAAATCTGAATAAAAATCTAACAACAGTCATACAATCTGGTAATAAAAGTTTTCATATAGCTCAACGCTTGCAACGCTAAAATCATGGGTTCAAATCCCTAGAAATTCATAACTGGTCAAATGTCCACTTAGACTAAAAGTATCTGCCAAATGCATGAATGTGAAATAATTATTTTTAGTAATCGACAGAACTGAGACCGATGCTACACTGGCAGAGCTATTTCTTCACCATAATGAAACGTTTGCTTCAGAAGAGCTCTTGTTTCTCCGTTTGACAAACACATCCTTAGTTCCCTGAGACGGGATATAGGATTCCAGCCTCATATGAATCAGTGAATACTGAGAGAGGTCGTGACCTCAGTGGTGGCAATAACAAGAGAGATGGTCAGAAACGGCCCTCGGGGACACGTTTAGACAGAGAGTTTCCCATGACACCGGGTCAAACCCTCACAGAAAAGAACATACTAAAATTACAAGAGGAATCTGTTGAAAGTTAAATAGTCTTCCTTTAAATAACTCGATTTAACTCTCCACCAAGATGCTTTGCAAACACCATAGAAATATACCAAGTATACCATTCAAATACAAAAGCAATCAAACAGAGATGTGTTTCCCATACAACAACAACTCGCTGATTAACGGAGTAGTTCACTTCAGTTCTTCAGTCGAAAAGAAATTAAGGTTTTTCATGAAAACATTCCAGGATTTTTCTCCTTATAATGAACTTCAATGGGGACCAAACGGTTCAAGGTCCAAAAGAGAGTTTCAGTGCAAACTGCAAACTGTTCAAAGGGCTTTAAACGATTCCAGACGATGAATAAGGGTCTTATCTATCGAAACGATTTCTCATTTAATAAATAAATAACAAATTTTAAGTTTTATAAGCTCAAATGCTCGCCTTGCTCTGTTCTGTGATGCACGTTCGGGACTCTCCTGTTCGAACTCGTTCATGAAAATGAATGAATCTTTGTTTGAGTCATTTGGTTGATTCAACAAACGAAATGAACGAATTGACTCGGAAAAAGATTGGCCGTTGAAAATGAATGGGGGAGATCAACAATCTCAGAAAAAAAGGTACAAAAGCTGTCACTGGGGCGGTACCTTTTCAAGAGGTACGCTTTTGTACCTAAAGGGTGCATTTTGGTACCTTAATGGTACAAATATGTACCATGAAAGTACCAATACGCACCCTTAAGGTACCAATATGCACCCTTTAGGTACAAAAGTGTACCTTTTGAAAAGGTACCGCCCCAGTGACAGCTTTTGTACCTTTTTTTCTGAGAGTGAATAATAAGAGAAACATTTAGTGTTCATGAGCATGTACATCAAGTTCATGTTCACATAAGACTATGTGCACACAAATACACATACACTATTTAGTGTTAGAGTATTATAGGATTTTTACAACTTTTTTAGTGAGGCCTCTGACCAATCAGTTTAAAAAATAAATACAAAACCTGTCCTAATTGGAAAAAAAAATTATAAAAATAAAATATTGAATCCAACAATTGGTGATATCACGAGTGATTTATGAGCAATTTTTGATTTTTCAAGGGTTAATGTTTTTTGGATGAACATATGGACACTTTTCTTGATAAAAAATGAAGTGTTTCTTTGGTTTCAGGCAACGATATAGACTATTGAGAATGTGAGACGCCTGTTAGCGCACATTGATTTCTACAGTCAAGTGAGTTTGACCTGTGGCGTGATCCAATGTTGACAGCGGGACAATGCTACAGGAGCGGGTCACGACCTCTGTGACACGGGGAAAGCGACACATGCCCCTCTGCCCTGCCATTGACCCGATACTCTCCGATTCTGTCCTTCTGATGACCGGCAGAGAAAGACTTCGATTGTTGGCTTTTTGTCAGTGTAATTTACTCGTGAGTCGTGACACTAGACCAGTCAATGGCCTTTTTAAACAGGCTCTGCTCATTTATCAACATCATGGAGTAAAAGTGACACCACGACCATCAGAAAGTGACTGCGGCACCAGACTTTTGGACCCCACTATTATGACCTTTAAATATCAATCTTTTCTTCAAACGTTTCTCCTAAAATTCCTTAGGAGAAATAAAAATCAACACAGTGAGAGTAGAGAGCTAATGCCTTGTAGATCAAGCAGAAATGCTCTCTATTTATTTGATCTTGAGGAAATCTCATTAGTGATTCACTTTCCTGCGGGATGTTTTTAATGACCATGTCTACTTTAAAAAGTCCTGAAAACTAGAGTTTTTCACTCTTCATTGAATCATTTTGAGCATCAGGGATCAAACTGAGATGTGATGTGGATGGAAAATAGCAGAGACGTTAAACTTTGCTCGGGATAAACGACTGACTCATTGAAATAATGAGTCATTGACAGAGAAGTGGGTTTAATTAAGGTCCCGTCTCACTGGTGTGTTAGGCATATAGCCTTACACAGGAGTAAATAACATTTTAAAATGCATTACAATTAAAAGTTACATGTTGCTGTTTTTACCATGTTTTGGTCAAATAAAAGCAACCTTAGTAAGGAGAAAAGACTTGTTTGCAGGTTTTCAGTGGTTTTAGTATGTTGCTAGGGTGTTGCTAGAGTATTCCGGGTGGTTACAAGGGCGTTGCTAAGGTTCTGAGCGATTTTAGCGTGTTACTAACTTGCTACTGTAGGCGATTGCTTCCCATCTAACATTTTTTTTTTTGTTGTTAAATGGGAACGTTCCCAAAACATGTAGGCTGTTTGTAACGTTTGTTTTTAGTTAGCCAGGAACGTTTTCGTAACGGAAATATAATGTTATCTTAGGTTCCACTAACCTTCCCGTATTACTTTAATACATACGATTTAGTCACTTGTATCACTGTACAACAGATTTTATGTTAAGCGCAAAATAACAAAGACTTCCACACAATATCAATATGGATTTTTTTACAATATAAATTTTATTCACAGACTTTAAAAAATGAATAACAATTTTGTGACTAACTATAGTTAGGAGGACAACATTACACTAATTTACCACTGAATCAACAGGATGTTTTGTGTAATCTCTCTTTTGGTCAGTAAACAAAATCTTTTCGATTAACTTCATGTTCTTTTCAATTAGACGTGTCAAATATCTAAAAAGGTAGATAAAGGCATTTGGAGAAGAGAAATAGCCTATGTCAATTTTATCGTCAGTATAGCCACTGTATTAAAAAGAAGCATTAACTATATATTTATATATTTTTTGTAATTAGGTGCAAAGGTAATGTGCAATACAACGTATAATATTATAAACCTACATTAAAAAAAAAAAATAAATAAAATCGTTGTAATTAGGCTCACTCCAGCTTTCTGTGGACGTAAAGTCTACTAGCATACACATTAATAAATGCAAGCTGAAAGCCCAAACAACTTATAAAATGACCTAATGCTTTGTGTGACCAATATTTAAGCATTTGCTTTTCGTTTTACTGTATCAGAAGCGATAGCTAGCCTGATGTGTAAGCGTTTCTCTTTTTTTCGTACCTGACTGGATATCGTATTGCATGATGGGAGCCGCTGTTGAACGCATAGACAGTAAAAGAAACGATGTTGAACGATGCTACACGGTCCATTAAAAAATCTGCCCGTCCCATTGCACTTGGCACATTTCGAGTACTTAATGCATTCTAATCCGACATTGACCGTGTGGTGAAAGCCATTGTTTGAGCACTTTCACCCCCCTCTGTCAGCTCGGATTTACCACGGATCCTTTTGTTTAGCTGCATCCTTTCGCGCTTCATTTCGAGTGGCGACTGTACCGTCTCTTATTATCATTTCAACGTGAAATACTCACCAATTATGTATGCGGAGACTCTTTGAAAGCTTAAGTTAAAGGGATTGGAGGGGCATCCAGCTTCCAGCCATAACAGCTTTTCATATGCAAACTCACGAGCCCAGTATCGACCTCTGAGGGTTTGGGTTTGAGCCGGAAGGCTCTCAGATCCCCTCCGCTCAGTTTTAATGATTATTGTGGAGGATTTCTTACTGTTTGTTTGTAGTTGGCATATCAGCGCTTTTGAAATCCCCACCGGAGAGGGAAGGACGAGGGTGTGTTGAATTGGAGGTGACTGTGTGCCCGGTGGATCGTTAAACAGGCATGAGGCATCAAACAAACACAGCTCATTTCTTCACTATGAGAAGCTGCCATTGATTTATCCCAGACGAAGGCGATGTCCGCTTTTTAGCTGATTTTTACAAATATATAAAAATGCTTTCAAATATTGTCAATCAGATAAACCATCCAAAAATACTCCACTGTTATATCCATAGACAATTATATGATTATTTCTCCTGTCTGAATGTAACTTTCGTCATTTTTGGTGGCGTATTCGCGGAGATTAGCCGAAAAGCGTCGGCCGCGCTCTGAAATGGCGCCACGAGCTCGGGAGAAAAATCGCAAATATCTCGGCGAAAAATCAACGTTTCGACGCCAAATTTTTATTAAGTGGAGAACGGGACGAGATCTTCCTAAAGAGACCGCCCCGAGCCTCCTGGCCCCCCGATGGCCCGAGATACAGGCCCCAAACCCCTCCGGAAGCGAAAATCTCGGCGAAAACTCAACGACAACTGAGCTCCTTCGAACCGTCTCGCCGAACTGAACAAAACCATATGTGTTTCGTTATTTTTGGTGGAGTATTCGCGGAAAAATTAGCCGAAAACCATCGGCCGCGCTCTGAAATTGCGCCACGAAGAAAATCGCAAATATCTCGGCGAAGAATCAACGTTTCGGCGGCAAATTTTGACAAAAATGAGCTATACTTCAACAATATTTACTTTAATTTTATTTTATTTTTTTTCGAATTCATTAGTTTTAGACACTCATAATTAGGGTGACCATATTTTGATTACCAAAAACCAGTTTACTCGGCCCGGCAAACAGATGGGCCTACTCAACTGATACTCAAAGTTTACTCAAAGATACCTTATTAATTTCAATACATTTAAAGTAGGTTATGCCTCCTCTGTATGGATAGAAAATTGTTATATTGTTTACATGTCCTGGGAAAACAGGACAGTTGGTCACCCTACTCATAATTGCATGGTTTATGGTGGTTTATGTATCACTCAATAAAATGATCACAGTGCACCCACATCATTAACCACAAAATACCATTTTTTTCAAACTGAACATATCAGCATAGTCCTAAAATAATGCATTACATGTTTAAATGTGTGTACAATTGGTCATAAACACCCAGACCACCAGTATCAAAACTATAAGCATCATATGATACAGTTGATCCAGACCGTAAAAATACTTCTTCCCATAAAAACCTCCTCCTAAAACGCACGACACAATGCATTAGTTTAAATACCGAAAGCAACACTAGAATATGTGAATCAAATGTTTAGTTTGGAAACACACATGTTAAAGGGATAGTTTGCCCAAAAATGCATAAATGAATGACATGATTTTGGGTGAACTTACCCAGCAAGACCACACAGAACTCAAACCAACACTGAAAAAACATGACAAGCTGACAAATAATATGTGCCAAAACCTAATAAAAAATAAACAATGAATGACTGGATAGATTACTGTGATCCAGTCCAACTGAAAACACATCAGACCACCTCAACTGGAATATGGTGGAAAGTAACACTGAACACTTTACATATCACAAGTCTCTCGTATCAGTAGATTCAATATGGCAGCTGTCACCATGTCCACAGCAAACCTCACTCATTAATGCACATTTAAAACAACAATGGCGAACAAGGAACTTTTAGCATGAGAAATAATAATTCAACCATAAACTCACCCTTTTGGATGTTGCAAACTCAAATATCTCACTCTCTTCATCCAGTGGGCCACTTTCCTGCAGAGTTTAGCTCCACAAGCTTAATTAAACACACCTGAACCAGGTAATGAAGCGTCTGGGATTGCTAAAAATAGCCACACAGTTGAAGCTTAATTCTGCAGGCAGGACTGGACACCCCGTTTACATAAAAAAATGACAAAAAAGCACCAAGGGAAGATTCTCACACAAGTCAAAGCTGTTTTATGACTTGAGAGCAATTAAAATATAATGTACAAGTCATATGCATTGCTGTCATAATACTTATGTGGTGCTTTTTGTCATCTGAAATTATGAACTGTTATTCCAGGGTTGTCTTCTCTGCATTCTCTCCTCTTTTCTAGCTTGTTTGAATCTAATAAACCTGGCATGAATATCATTGGCTCTGTGACTAATTGCTTTGGATAAAACCATCTGCTAAATGCATAAATGTAAATATTAGGGCTGTCAAAACGATTAATCGCATCCAAAATAAAAGTTTGTGTTTACATAATTTAAGTGGGTGCACTGTGTATAATTATTTTGTATATATATAAAAACTAGGGATGTGCAAAAGTTAATCGCAATTAATCGCATCCAGAATAAAAGTCTGTGTTTACATAATATATTTGTGTGTGCTGTATATAATTATTTTGTATATATAAATACACACACATGCATGTATATATTTAAGAAAGTGTGTTATTCATATATAAAATATTTATATTTATATAATATAGATTATGTATTTATATATAATATATACAAAATTTAAGCGCAAATAATTCTTAAATATATACATGCATGCATATGTATTTATATATACAAAATAATTATATACAGCACACACAAATATATCATGTAAACACAGACTTTTATTTTGGATGCGATTAATCGCAATTAATTTTTGCACAGCCCTAATAAAAACACACATGCATGTATATTTAAGAAAAAAATATCATTTATATATAAAATATTTATATTTATATCTAATATAAATTATATATAAATCTATATACAGAATATACATGAAAATATTTCTTAAAAATATACGAGCATGTGTGTGTTTTTATACATCTAAAATAATTATACACAGTGCACCCACATATATTATGTAAACAAACTTTTATTTTGGATGCGATTAATCGCGATTAATCGTTTTGACAGCCCTAGTAAATATAATGTTCCATGAAAGAAAGGGTCATGTTGGTTTTGAACAACGTGAGGGTACAAACGGCCGATATCAAAACGGTTGAAGGAATGAATATTAAACAATCATACAAGATATAATTAAAAAATGACAAAAAAACGATTCTCGCCATCAAATCCATAAATAAATTGTAAGAAAGAAGTTTTTCAGAAGCGTTTAACTTGTGTCCTGCACATGTCAGTCAGAAAGTGTCAGTCACTCCTTTTTCCCAAAGAACTTCCTGAAGACGGATTTGTTGGGAGGCCGCGGGAGGCTCATGTAGCTCCTCATGGGCAGATCGTCCATCGCTGCGCTTCTACAGACCGACGGCATCTCGACATCTCCGATGAATAAAGTCACCGAGTAGCTGGAGCTGCTGTCCTGGCCTTTGCCTGAAGGGGGCGCTACAGGCTTTATCCTCTGATAAGTGGCTGTAGACAGATTTCAGTGTTTGTATTCATATATGCATAGACTACAATGCATGATGTCAAGCCTAGATAAAGTGACATCTTCACGCTTTATTCAAATATGAGTAAAAAGTCAGTTGTTTTATTTTATAATAACGCAGTTAAACATGCCAAATTTTGTGGGACATCAATTTATGGTCAGGCTGTCATACAAAGACATTATGAACACATGCAAAAACAAGAGAGAGCCAACAAAATAAACATTAATATGATTATATTGTAGTTATTGTATAGCTTTCCTGTAGCCAAGAGTAGCTCATGGTAATTAAATGTTTACCTTGAATGCAATGCATGTCGTTTGGATAAAAGCATCTGTCATATCATGCATTGATGCAAATATACAGTAGTGGCAAAAAGTGATGCCCGCAGGGGATATTTGGTTTTAATGACCCTACAAGTTCAATTAAACTATCAAAATACAAGGGAAATATTTTATATTTTAAAATATTTTAAATATGAGTGAAGCAACAGGCTTTATTTTACAATGCAAGAAAAGCATAGATAAACAGAAAGCTTGCATTGACTACAACATAAGTAGTTATTAATATTTTTTTGGTACTTGTGTTTGCATGTGTTCATAATTTCCATGACAGCCTGGCCAAAAATGATGTCATCACAATTAGCACGTCATTATCACAAATGAAACAATTGACTCCAAGCTCAACTATGCGATATGCTTATTTAAAGGGATAGTTCACTTTGAAATTAATTTTTGGGATGTTTTATCTTACCTCAAGGGCATCCAAGATGTAGTTGTCTTTGTTTCCACAGTATTTTTAATTTTGATATTTTTAGGTCAAACCGTTCTTGTCTGTCAGTCATATAATGGAGGTCTATGGTCACCACCTCAAAGAGCGTGCACAGAGAAGTCCAAATTAAACATGATTTAATGACTCGTAAATGTGAGTACACATTGATGGCCTAAGACACAAAACGAGCGGTTTGTGTGAGACAACGAACAGTATTTATATCGTTTTTACCTCTTGTTAAGGTAAATGCGCCTTGTGGCTGTGGTAACAAGAGGTAAAAACGAAATAAATACTGTTCGTTTTCTCACACAAACCGCTCGTTTCGTGTCTTAGGCCACCAATGTGTACTTACATTTACGAGTCATTAAATCATGTTTAATTTGGACTTCTCTGTGCATGCTCTTTGAGGTGGTGACCATAGACCTCCATTATATGTCCGACAGACAAGAACGGTTTGATCATTAAAAATTATATGGCAAAATATAAAAATTGAAACTACTGCGGAAACAAAGACACCTACATCTTGGATGCCCTTGAGGTAAGCTAAAACACACCAAAAATTAATTTCAAAGTGAACTATCCCTTTAACACATTTTTGATAATATTTGAATAAAGGGTGAAGTTGTCAATTTTCCTATCACTTTTGGACACAACTGGAATGACCTGTTTACATGGCAAATGTTGTGAGTGCATTGACTATACCTGAGGTAAAGGAGTGTGAGCGTCTCTTTTCACCGGTCCAGCCCTGAATGGTGGACATAGAGGACAACTTCTGTCTCAGAGACTCGTCATGAGACTCAAACTCATCCTCTACAGAGAAAAAAACAGAGCATGAACCATTCAACCTCTACAGGACAAGGGCAGACAGTGCAATTGAGTAACAAAGTACTGGAGGTGAGAAATAATGTGACCAAGGAGGAAATGACAAAATCCAGAGCGCTGAATAGAAGTGCTTCTCCAGAAATAGAAATCCGCTGACAGCAAACAGATGTGACCATGCCTCATAACGTCTGCGTGAAGCTCGGAGTCCTCTACTGCCCTCTTTTGGGTGTCTAAAACATTTGTCTTTCATATTATTTATTTATTACTTGCATTAGTGGCCAGTGTTGAGGAAGCGACTGTCAAACTAAAAGCTAAATTTATCTCATGCATGCTTTTAAATACAATATACTAGCAAGCATACTTAAGATAAATTAGATGTTTATTTTAAAAATGCATTCGACGACAAGGCAAAATACTGATTAAGAAAATTATTTTTTTAAAACTAACTACTTTGAAGCTGCTTATCGAAGAAATAACAATGTATACACATTTATTATAGATGACAAATTTTATAATACAATCTGAGCCATTTTTCTGGAACAATAAATTCAACTATAAATATAAATAAATAAATATAAATTTGAGTAATTTATAATATAATGGTAATGAACTACAGCAACTAAATTTCACTATAAAAAAGTTAACTTACATGGCACACACACACACACACACACACACACATATATATTTATATATATATATATATTAGATAACTGGACAGATCGATATATAGATCTAGATGGACGAACAGATCAATAGACAGATCTATGTGGATGGACAGATTGAAATTTAGATATAGATGGATGGACAGATCGATATATAGATTTAGATCGATAGACAGATAGATATAGATAATGTAGATAGATTTATATGGATGGACAGATATATATGTATAGATAAATCTAGATGGATGGACAGATAGATATAGATAGATAATGTAGATAAATCTAGATGGATTGACAGATAGATATAGATAATGTAGATAAATCTAGATGGATGGACAGATAGATATAGATAATGTAGATAGATTTAGATGGATTGACAGATAGATATAGATAATGTAGATAGATTTAGATGGATGGACAGATAGATATAGATAATGTAGATAAATCTAGATGGATGGACAGATAGATATAGATAATGTAGATAGATTTAGATGGATTGACAGATAGATATAGATAATGTAGATAGATTTAGATGGATTGACAGATAGATATAGATAGATAATGTAGATAGATTTAGATGGATTGACAGATAGATATAGATAGATAATGTAGATAGATTTAGATGGATTGACAGATAGATATAGATAATGTAGATAGATTTAGATGGATGGACAGATAGATATAGATAATGTAGATAGATTTAGATGGATTGACAGATAGATATAGATAATGTAGATAGATTTAGATGGATTGACAGATAGATATAGATAGATAATGTAGATAGATTTAGATGGATTGACAGATAGATATAGATAGATAATGTAGATAGATTTAGATGGATTGACAGATAGATATAGATAATGTAGATAGATTTAGATGGATGGACAGATAGATATAGATAATGTAGATAAATCTAGATGGATGGACAGATAGATATAGATAATGTAGATAGATTTAGATGGATTGACAGATAGATATAGATAATGTAGATAGATTTAGATGGATTGACAGATAGATATAGATAATGTAGATAAATCTAGATGGATGGACAGATAGATATAGATAATGTAGATAAATCTAGATGGATGGACAGATAGATATAGATAATGTAGATAGATTTAGATGGATTGACAGATAGATATAGATAATGTAGATAAATCTAGATGGATGGACAGATAGATATAGATAATGTAGATAAATCTAGATGGATGGACAGATAGATATAGATAATGTAGATAGATTTAGATGGATTGACAGATAGATATAGATAATGTAGATAGATTTAGATGGATGGACAGATAGATATAGATAATGTAGATAGATTTAGATGGATTGACAGATAGATATAGATAATGTAGATAGATTTAGATGGATTGACAGATAGATATAGATAGATAATGTAGATAAATCTAGATGGATTGACAGATAGATATAGATAATGTAGATAGATTTAGATGGATGGACAGATAGATATAGATAATGTAGATAGATTTAGATGGATTGACAGATAGATATAGATAATATAGATAGATTTAGATGGATGGACAGATAGATATAGATAATATAGATAGATTTAGATGGATGGACAGATAGATATATAGATAAATCTAGATGGATGAACAGATAGATATAGATAGATAATGTAGATAAATCTAGATGGATTGACAGATAGATATAGATACTGTAGATAGATTTAGATGGATGGACAGATCGATATATATAGATAAATCTAGATGGATGGACAGATCAATATATATATATAGATATAGTTAGACAGAGCTGATTTCCTCCATTCTCCACACAGTTTCTTACCAGAATGACCTGCATCTGTGAATGTAGGGAGCACCAGATCCTGATGCGTTTGCTGGATCTGCAGCGCGTCACCGGTGTGCACTATGATCTCTTTGGTTCGGCTTGAGGCGGGCTGACTCTGTGCTAAAACCGTGGTGCTGACATAATTTCTCACAGAGCAGCGACATTTATCTCCAAACTGACAGTCTGAGATAGGAGGAGAGTGTCTAGAGAGCGTCGCTGAAGCTGAAGACCCACGACACGTCGATCTGTTCACTACAGAATCACTGGACGCTGTCGAGAGAGAGAGAGAGGATCTCATCTGAATATGACTGTAAAACAGGCTATTGAAGATAGAAAGATAGTAAAAGGTATAATACCAGTGTGTGCCTGGATTCTAAGGATCCATTTCTTCATCATAAACCGTGAGGAGGCACTGAGGAGATACTCAGATCCATCACGCAATCTGAGAGAAAATGGTAAAACAAGTGAAGAGATCCAAACTACTTCCCATCTGTAACTAAAACAACTCTTTCGCTGTTCAGCGTTTACCTCAAGCAGAAGCAGTTGGGTTTTTTGGTGTACTCCGGCGACGGTTCACACACTGCTCCGATTAGGTTGAGAGGAAGGCTCGTCACACAGCTCTATAGGGTACAAATATAGACCCGTTTTGGTTAACTCATTTCCTTAGCTGCTTTACAGATGCCATTGCATGTAATTCAAATCACAAATTAAGAGGATGCACCAATATGAAAAATTTGGCTGAAAACTGATAAGCGATATATTGGCAGATAAATCCAAATTTTTATATGGCTTTATATAGCTTATATGACAGCACATGTTGCACTTGTAGTGATTCCAATCATATTTAACCCTCAAACCGTATTCATTTTATAGCCCTTAATCCTGTAATTGTGGACAAATGTGGGCACAGAGGACTCTGGTGTGATCCTAATTTTTATTTATTATAAATGTTATATCACTGTCTTCGATAAAGTTTTGTCTATCTATTTATGGTGTTTTTTTTAATTTTTGGGGTAGTTTTGAATTTATTTACTTCAAAAAGTACCATATTTTCTATTCAAATTATGCTTATTTTTATGTTTTAATTTTTTTGAACTACATTAAAATTTCATTCCAATAAGTTCTTAGAGCTAAAACCTAAAGATGAAGTGACTTTGCTGTCACCTGCTGTCTTATTTTGGCTTATTTTAGACTGCTTTAAATTATAGTTTTTCCCATTCATTTCTATGGATGCCCATTTTTGACCCAAATACAAGATTAACAAGGTTTTTTCCACCCACTTAACATTGTAGAATTGAGTCAAAAAAAATTGTGTGTTCAGGAGGCAAACTTAGGAAAAGTAGCCAAGTCTAGTACCGCTCAGATCAAGGGAAGTATTTTTTTTAAAAATAAATCAAAACTATATTGCCCACATTTGTCCAGAATACGGTTTTAGGGTTAAAGCAATTCAAAACCATCATTGGCACCAGCATGCATCTGAAATGTCTCAGCTTAAGGACATAATACATTATTTATCGGCTTTAATTTATCGGCGTAATTTTCTTATTGGGCTGAAAACGATTACATTAAAAATACCGATACCGATATCGGTACCGATACCGATATGGTGGCAGATATATGATGCATCCCTAATTATAACGATATAATGATATCTGTTTACAATAAAGGAACTTTTGCAAAGCCAAGCTTACCTTGAGTGCATCTTTCCTGTCCTGATAGAAACATATTGTTTGTTTGTACAGCACAGCATGATAGGAGTTCCACGTCCTGCATGGTGCCTGAAATAGCAAATTAAGCTTATTGGTAAAGACCAAACAAAAATGCATCAAAATAACCTGCACCACAGGTAAAAGCATGAGACCTGTGACACAAAATGCTCACTTGTCTTGGTCTATGTGAAGAAAATATCAGTAATTGTGATATTTACCTTCTTTCCACCCAGCTGTAGTTTGTGTTTCCTCTCCAGTGTACCTTCCATAGACGGCAGTTCCAGGTCTTGTCTTCCACTCTGAAAAAATTCAAAGTTAACAGCCATTATTTCACAATGAATAGATACAGTAATGTCTTTTATAACTTTAAAGCAGACTTGTAAGTAAATATCATATAAGCTTCTGGTATGGTCTCCAATTTAACTTCTGTGTACCTGGATATCAGAGTCATTGGTGCAATCCAATCCCATATGAACAGACAGGAGGCTCATGGACTGGTCCTGTGGAGAGAGGAGACACATATCAATGCATTAAGTACCATGACAAAACCAAAAACAGAGTAAACGGCACTAATAATAACTACAACAACAATGGGGATAATGATATGAAATGTGTTGGCTACAACTTTATTTGAAGTCAAACACTCAAAAAACCTCAATCCTCCTGGGAAGATCCTACTTTAGCCTTTTAATGCAAAAGCAACAAAATGAAGAACATTTTCTTATATATACATATATATATATATTATATATACATTGAATGATGGGAAATGTAACCCATCACCTCATAAATCAGCCAAATTAAGTAGCATTTTCTGGCCTTAAAGGGATACTCCACTTTTTTTTGGAAATAGGCTCATTTTACCACTCCCCCAGAGTTGAACAGTTGGGTTTTACCATTTTCGAATCCATTCAGTCGATTTTCTGATATTTAGAAGAATATCAGTAACCAGACAGTTTCTGGTCTCATTGACTTCCATAGTAGGAAAAAATATACTATGGAAGTCAATGAGACCAGAAACTGTCTGGTTACTGATATTCTTCTAAATATACGAAAATCGTCTGAATGGATTATAAAACGGTAAAACCCAACTGTTTAACCCCTTAACACCCAATGTCGCAAATATGCAACAAACCGTTTGACTCAGTCAACCAGCCGAGATAACGTCTGCATTACCCCAATGACGGTCAGTGCATATTCGCTACGGACCTAGGACCTTCGACAAGCACTTGTTTCTAGTGGGACTGCAAAGTGACAGACTTATTTCCTGTTTATGCACGGTCAGGAACATTTGCAACATTTGCAACATACCAAATTGACCATTATGCCCACTGTTGCAGATTTGCAACATACCAAATTTGACCCCAAATTGACCATTTGCAACATTCCAAATTGACCCCAAATTGATGAATGCCCGCTGTTGCAGATTTGCAACATACCAAATTTGACCCCAAATTGACCATTTGCAACATTCCAAATTGACCCCAAATTGACCAATGCCCGCTGTTGCAGATTTGCAACATACCAAATTTGACCCCAAATTGACCATCTGCAACATTCCAAATTGACCCCAAATTGACCAATGCCCACTGTTGCAGATTTGCAACATACCAAATTTGACCCCAAATTGACCATTTGCAACATTCCAAATTGACCCCAAATTGACCAATGCCCGCTGTTGCAGATTTGCAACATACCAAATTTGACCCCAAATTGACCATTTGCAACATTCCAAATTGACCCCAAACTGACCAATGCCCACTGTTGCAGATTTGCAACATACCAAAATTTCGATTTACTTGTTGTGCAAAAGTGAAATTGATAATCTCAACATTATTTACCATCTACTTAAAGGCAAAAACACACATAAAACATTTTTTTATATACAGCTATATAAATTCGGGCGTTAAGTGGTTAACTCTGAGGGAGTGGTAAAATGAGCCTATTTCCAAAAAAAAAAGTGGAGTATCCCTTTAAAGAAAGTCCTAAGCCTCCCACTGCTGATTACAATACTGTGGTGGCGCTCATGGGTGCTCATCTCATAAAAACCAAGGGTGTCCAATTCTGGAGGGCCAACATCCAGCAGAGTTTAGATCCAATTTGACCAAACACCAACCCTGATGTTTCTAGTAAATATTGATTTCCTTGATCCAGATGTGTTTAAATGGGCTTGGAGCCAACCTCTGCAGGACATTGGCCCTCCAGAATCAGGACTGGACAACTTCCTAAACGACAGGATCAATTGCCAACTTGTAGACCTCACCTTCATAAACCCTGTTTCCTTCTCCTCCTCCTCTTCCTCCTCCCTATAATGGTAGATATACTTTTGCTGGTCCTCTATTTCGGGTAGTTTCACCGGATCTGAAGCGGTTTCGTTAACTGCCACCTGTTTGTAAACCTGTTCCCGTTGAGTGAACGCGGCCCAAGACCTCCTGTCCCCTTTATCCAGAATTTGCCATTCTTCCACTGAGTTCTCCGGCTTCCCACAACCCACCGTAGACTGGATAGATGGTGGCAGTCGAAACTCCGCCACAAGAAGGTTGGGTGCGGAGGCGGTGACCAACTTTCTGAAGAGTCCTGCTTGATCTTTGGAGGAGGGTTCGCTATGCTGGTCTGGCGAAGAGGTTGCTGTCAAAGCCTGGTAGCCGTCATACATGATATCCGAGTTTAGACTCTGTCGGTAGCTGTTGGTGTGGTTCCAGATGTCCTCCAGCTCCTCCTCTTCCAGCTCAAACTGTTGGTGGTCAGGATGAACTGGATCCTCAACGTCAATTGATAAAGTAAGGCTTTTATCTTTGGGGAACTCTAAGTTCCTGTTGGAGACTCCTGCATCCAGGGATTGTACCTTGCCAATGGTCCTTTTGGGAACTGGACACTCTGAGGACTCTACGTACAAACCGTCTGAACACAACTTGAAACTTCCAGAACTGGAGTGACCCGAGTCCACTGAGTCCTCTCTTCCATTGGGTCTAAAGTTAAACACCACCTGAGATGCGTGGTTTGGACTCAATTGAGTGCTTGAGGCCTTTGTTGACCTATTGAGGATGTGTCCATTAGGATTGTGAACCAAGGTATGGATGCTAGGACATACATGAATCTCTGCCGTAGTCGAGCTGTGAGTGGAAATCCCTTGGTTTGCATCTTCCGGAGGACTTACAAAGTGGTCGTCCTTGTTGTCAAGTTTAGTCCCCATTGTGTCCCAACTATCCACCACTTCTTTGGGCATTGTACTTATCCCAGATAGGTGTTTCTGTTGGAGTAATGAGGGATGATTCTCCTCAAATGAGATGTGCTCAATGACTGGAGAAGGTGGAGAAGGAAATTCATTGGAGACTCCTGCATCCAGGGATTGTACCTTCCCAATGGTCCTCTTGGGAACTGGACACTCTGAGGACTCTACGTACAAACCGTCTGAACACAACTTGAAACTTCCAGAACTGGAGTGACCCGAGTCCACTGAGTCCTCTCTTCCATTGGCTCTAAAGTTAAACACCACCTGAGATGCGTGGTTTGGACTCAATTGAGAGCTTGAGGTCTTTGTTGACCTATTGAGGATGTGTCCATTAGGATTGTGAACCAAGGTATGGATGCTAGGACATACATGAATCTCTGCCGTAGTTGAGCTGTGAGCGGAAATCCCTTGGTTTGCATCTTCCGGAGGACTTACAAAGTGGTCGTCTTTGTTGTCAAGTTTAGTCCCAATTGTGTCCCAACTATCCACCTCTTCTTGGGGCATTGTACTTATCTTAGATTGGTGTTTCTGTTGGAGTAATGAGGGATGATTCTCCTCAAATGAGATGTGCTCAATGACTGGAGAAGGTGGAGGAGGAAATTCATCTTCGGCAAATAAAATAGGGTCAATCTTTTTGGAGTCCTTACAATCGATCTTAAGGATTACTTCACCTGGAGAAGTTTGTTTGGACTTTTCTTTTTGCGTTGGAGGTGAGCGGGCCGTTTTAAAGGTGCTCAGGGGTGTTGGACGATCAACCCGAGAGTCCTGGTGTTGGGAGTCTGTCTTCTTTTGCTCGGGAGGGCCAATTGTTATGACATCTTGAATGCTAGGGATGAGGCTCATATCCTTGGGCAGGTCGAAGCTTAACACCGAGCCCAAGGACAGAAATCGGCAGTGGTTCTTCACGTGTCCGTGGGTGGCGACCTCTAAGGTGTGACGAACCTCTCCAGAACATTCTGCATCTATGTCTTTCACCAAAGGGTTCTTCATGTAGTCCGAGACTTTAGTCTCATCGCTGTTTGGTTTTCTTGCATTTTTCCGCTTCTTCCTTTCCTTCATGGGCCAAGTGTGCGTATCATATACGACTGGTTCATGTACAGGTGGCAAACAAGCCTTTTCTGACACTCCTTCTCCCATGATCTTCTGAATGGTGTGTCTACGGTCTTCTTTCTCCTTCTTCCCCTTCTTGCTCTTCCTCTTCAGGCTGCTGAAGATTGAAATATTGCCGTTCTTGGGCAAGGGATGAACAGAGGGGTTGTTGTTGGCGTGTTGAAGGGTGTCTTCTGTGGAGGTCGAGGGGTATGGAGAGGACAGGGAGGTCCTGGGAGAGGAGGATGAGGGCCACCGGGGTTTGTCTCGGGGTAGGGTCATACTCTCATACACTGGGGCTACTGCCATGTTGTTTTCCATTACATGCAAGTACGTACTTACCTAAAACAAAAGGAAAATATCGCTTTAGTGTGTTATTTTATCACTTTTTTCTCCCATGCATGAAGTTTTTAGCATGCGTAAGTGTTAGAGCCCGACCGATAAAGGATTTTGAAGGCCGAAACCGATACAAATATTTTTGGGTTTTAAAATCCGATATTCCGATATATCGGCCGATATTGATGTCGATATCGATGATGATGATGATGATGATGATGATGATGATGATGAGATGATGTAAAAGAAAAGCTAACTTTTCTGCCCAAGATACGTTTGATACTTTTTCTCTATGTCTAAATGTTCACTCCTCGCAAGTATAACTTACATTTTACAATGCAGGGACTGTAACTAGAGATATGCTAGTTATAAATACAGTAATCATTACTTTATTTAGGCAGGTTTCCAAGCTGATTAATGTTAACGTTAACAGTCTTCCACTAATGAGAGTGGCATTAGCTAGCTTTGTGGTTAGCTAGTCTATGATGAGCCATAATTTAGCAATAGATAACATCATACTGGAAATTGTGAAACATACATTTTCAATATAACCGGCCAAAGAGAGATGTTTGAAGCGTGTTTTGTCCGTTTTTATTTTATTTTTGAAATATTCATTTATCGGCCATTATAACTGCCGATACCGATATTTTGGAAAATGCCTAAAATCGGTCTGGCTCTAGTAAGTGTCACGCTTCAATACGAAGTACACCATCATGCTAATTATCGGATGTGCAATGGTCCAAAAATATTTTGGATAGTTAGGTCACATATAAAAAAATGCATGAATGTCATTGCATTACATTAAAATTATGAAGTGGCATATGCAAACAACTGTTGCTGGTCACTAGGTAATTTTTCATGCATGCATGAAATCAGTTATTGTCGAGTTCATACAGGTGCAGCTCATCACATTCACTCGTGTTTCACAACCACATCATGTCTTCATTTTGGACCATTCTTGTGTTATCTTTATACTCAGCTTGATATTTCATCATCTTATGCAATGACATTCATATTTAAGTGTGGCTTAAAGGGATACTCCACTTTGGAAATTGGCTCATTTTACCACTCCCCCAGAGTTAAACAGTTGAGTTTTACCGTTTTCAAATCCATTCAGCCGATTTTCTGATATTTAGTAGAATATCAGTAATAAGACAGTTTCTGGTCTCATTGACTTCCATAGTATATTTTTTCCTGCTATAGAAGTCAATGAGACCAGAAACTGTCTGGTTACTGATATTCTACTAAATATCAGAAAATGGATTAGAAAACGGTAAAAATCAAACGTTTAACCCTGAGGGAGTCGTAAAATGAGCCTATTTCCAAAAAAAGTGGAGTATCCCTTTAAGTATCCAAAAACATTTATGGCCAGTGCAATTCATAATTCAAACACCACTGCACAAAAATGATCATTTGTATAATCATTTGTGTAAATGAGTGTTTTAGTATCTGAATACACAGCATTTCTGTGAGTGTCTGGCTCACAGAAGCAGACACTCCATTAGATTTACATGAACACACACCAAAGAACACTAGCATGACTCCACAAGCACACAGTTTTTCTGTTCTCTGTGTTTTAATAAGAATCATCTGCTGTTAAACATGTCGTCATACACAGCTGTAATGGCTTGACCTTTCACCCCGTGACTAATCTTGTGCTTCTCTGGCAGCCCCAGACCATAAATCACACAGGCCAGTCAGGAGGGCCTTCTAGAAAGTTCACATCAAAATTTCTCCAGCACCCCCCACTCCTGCTGGGAGCCATTTCAAAACTCAGCGATCATGGGAAGCGAAGGGTGAGGTCACATCTCAGCACAGCGCTGCTGTCATCAGGCTTAAAGATAGCTTACGTAAGAGCGAAAAACTCCACTTCATGCATCTTATCACCTCTCTGCTTCCTCCGTCTCTCTCCATACATGCACATCTGATTAAAACAACCGATTTGCAGCATATCTTTAGATCTAATAAAAGCCCCTGGTGTCATGACGGAGCAACAGTTTAAAGAGAATAAAGACTAAACCTTTGCTCCGCAAGTTATTGTGTAAGTTTTATTGTGTAAAACACTAATTTTAGAGTATAAGTCTGGTCTTAAAGGTGCAGTACGTGATTTCTGAGAAATGCTGTTGATATTTGAAATCAGCAAAACAAACACGCCCTACCTTGATAGCTCCACCCCCAAATTCATGAACACACCATGGGCCTTATTTTAACGATCTGAAACGCAAGTATCAAGTAACTTTGTGGGCGGGTCTTGGGCGCTGTTGCTATTTTACCGGCGGGATAAATGACTCTTGCACCCGACGCAAGTTTAAAAGGGGTTGGTCTGAAGTAGCTTCATTATTCATTTGGAGCATAACGGAAACAAACCAATCATATCACATTCCCTTTAAAGGAGTAGATCACTTTTGAAAACACTTTTGCTGATAATTTACTCACCCCCATGTCATCCAAGATGTCAATGTCATTCTTTCTTCCGTCGAAAAGAAATTAAGGTTTTTGATGAAAACATTCCAGGATGTTTCTCCATATAATGGACTTCAATGGGGTCCAAACGGTTCAAGGTCTAAATGACAGTTTCAGTGCAAACTGCAAACTGTTCAAAGGGCTTTAAACGATTCCAGACGATGAATGAGGGTCTTATCAAGCGAAACGATCGCTCATTTAATAAATAAATAACAAAGTTTACGTTTTATAAGCTCAAACACTCGTCTTGCTCTGTTCTGTGACGCACGTTCGTGACTCTCCTGTTCGAACTCGTTTATCAAAATGAACGAATCTTTTCCAAGTCATTTGGTTCACTCAACGAACGAATTGACTCGGAAAAAGATTCGTTCGTTTCGATGAACGAGTTCGAACAGGAGAGTCACGAACGTGCGTCAGAATAGAGCAAGACGAGCATTTGAGCTTATAAAACTTAAACTTTGTTATTTATTTTTTTAAATGAGCGATCGTTTCGCTTGATAAGACCCTTATTCATCGTCTGGAATCGTTTAAAGCCCTTTGAACAGTTTGCAGTTTGTACTGAAAGTGTCTTTGGTGATCGGTCCGATCCACTCTCAACACCGTTTCTCAGAAATCGCTTACTGCACTTTTAATTTACAGATGTGTCTCAATTAGATTGCCATGATGCCATGACAGCAACTAGACAGCTTCACACAAGCCTCATCAAAAACATCTGAGAGCTATACAGCAGTGGACAAAATTTCCAAAATAACGTCTACTACTGACTGAAGTCTAATGCCATAATAAAATTAGGATACTGCAAATCCATGTAAGGCTGCTTACTATATGCCACTATATTTCGAAGCCCCTGTAACCGTTCCAAGAAACACACACTTTTATTTTTGTTGCAATTACTTTCAAAACTTTCCCAAAGACAGTTTTGTAAACAACTCCAATGTTTGAAATGAGGCTTTGTGTGTGTCTTGGAAGAGTTTCTTGCCTTGGTTTCTAATGCTTCCTATATACTGGCAGTGGAAGTGGCAATTTCCTCGGTAATATTTTCATTACCTGCCTATACCCGTTTGCAATCTTCCCTAAACCACAGCGACTCGTCTTCCATCAAAGTCTCTTTCCAAACAAACATACTATTTGCTCATACTATTACACTACCATTTTAATGCTTCTTTTTTAAATGATACGATGAGATGATTTCTCTTCACGAGATCACGGTGTTAGTCAGTCCATCACACGACAGTCCTCATGCACACAAACACAGCACGTTTTTGCTTTCTCATGCATGCAGGGTCACCGACCAACCGTATTTACCTCTTCTGCACTGTGTCGGTAAATCTTTTTCTTTTTCTTTAAACTACCAAAAAGCCCCTGGCAGCGCTTCCAAAAGCTTTTACAGGCAGAAGAGTGAGACTCAGCAGGCTGAAGGAGAACGTACAAGAAAATCAAACAGAGAAGGATGTCGATGAGGACAGAGAAGAGAGTATGTGAAGAGTTCAGATGCAAAAGCCTCTAAGTGCCATTTGAAATTTTCTTCTAAAATGATCATTTTTATCAAGCTTGTATATTTAAGTTCAGTAATTTCACTTAAATGGCAATGAAGATTACCTATTAATTGTCATTTAAGTGAAATTACTGAACTTAAATAAACAAGTTTGATAAAAATGATCATTTTAGAAGAAAATTTCAAATGGCACTTAGAGGCTTTTGCATCTGAACTCTTCATGTGTTTGTTTTTTTGTATTCGTCATTCTTTGACTCTGAATTGTCAAAACACGTTTCAAAATGATCGCTACGGATGTGAAAAATGCAGAAAATTGATTTTTTTTTAAGACGGAAGAGTGTGTAAACGTGATTGAGACAACGTGAGGTAGTGCTTATTTTTTAACGTGCGAAAGTTTCGGACTCAGTGTGCAAGGACCTTAAAGGGATAGTTCACTTTGAAATTAATTTTTGGTATGTTTTATCTTACCTCAAGGGAATCCAAGATGTAGGTGTCTTTGTTTCCGCAGTAGTTTAAATTTTTATATTTTTAGGTCAAACCGTTCTTGTCTGTCAGACATATAATGGTGGTCTATGGTCACCACCTTAAGGAGCGTGCACAGAGAAGTCCAAATTAAACATGATTTAATGACTCGTAAATGTAAGTACACATTGATGGCCTAAGACACGAAACGAGCGGTTTGTGTGAGAAAACGAACAGTATTTATATCTTTTTTACCTAAAAACGATATAAAAACGATATAAATACTGTTCGTTTTCTCACACAAACCGCTCGTTTTGAGTCTTAGGCAATCAATGTGTACTTACATTTATGAGTCATTAAATCATGTTTAATTTGGACTTCTCTGTGCACGCTCTTTGAGGTGGTGACCATAGACCTCCATTATGTGACTGACAGACAAGAACGGTTTGACCTAAAAATGTCAAAATTGAAAATACTGCGGAAACAAAGACACCTACATCTTGGATGCCCTTGAGCTAAGATAAAACATACCAAAAATTAATTTCAAAGTGAACTATCCCTTTAAAAGAGAACACAAACTAGAGCATTGCGGGTGATTGTATGTTTGCATTATTCTCACCCTGTGCACAGGCTCGGGCACCGGCACGCCACTTTCCCTGCCAGCTGCCTGTACCTGGATCTGTGTGTCTCCAGAGTTACTGAAGCTGAGGATGAGGTTGACGGTTCCTCCTACAGCGGTGGGACTGGGTTCCTCCAGAACCAGGTACGGTGAATCCGGACTCTCCAAATGACCGCTGTCATCGCTTCCTTTAGGACTGACACTCTTCATCACCTCATATCCATAATTGTGCTGCAAACTATCCTCCATGTCACCATTGAGACTTGTGAGGCTTTCTATTCTGCTCTGAGACACTTCGGTTGAGGTTTCCACCTGAAAAAAGGCAGAATTTGCACGCTTAACCCTTAGGTGCTCTTCGGTTCGGAGTCACACTTGTTATCCTCCCGGTCAAAAGTGACCGGACACCTAAAAATTAAATTTCCTCCATCCCAGTAAAACCAATGCAATTTATTTTTGTTCTATAATATTTATTCTTTGTAATTTAGTATTTTGAGACAATTTGATTGAATTTATTAATATTTATGCAATATTTATGGTCTATTTTGCCATGGAAATATATATATATATATATATATATATATATATATATATTTTTTTTAATTATTAATGCAGTATTTTTGTTTAATATAGAGTCTAGGCCTTCAGAAAAATTTTTTTTTTGAAGAAAATTAGCACCATCTGGTTACAGTATAGAGAAAAAGCGTAGTATCATGGTGTAACCACTAGATGGCATGTACAGCTCTCTATTGAGAAGCATGTGAATTCCCCAGATGTTTATGAACATATTTTTTGTTTTTTGGTGGATTTGAATATATAGTTGAAACAATCTCAAAAACGATTTTTTTATTAAAAAAATGTAAAAAAAATAATAATAATAAAAAAAAATACAAATTTGTGAATTTTTGTGTTTTTGTCAATTTCCCATTCATTTCCTACAAGACCACAAGTGTGACTATTTTTTTAAGACCACTTAGCATGCTAAGATCATGACCTCATTTTTTTTGTTTGTTCACATACATAATGCCATAAAAGTCACCAAGTTTCATAATATTCCGATGAAGCTGTGATTTTTAGAAATTCAAAACAGAACATTTTTCGGTCAGAAATGACCGAAGAGCACCTGAGTGTTAGACTGCATTTTGGGGCCGATCTAATGAAAACTGACTGTCAAGGATCTGCCAGATCACATTTCTCAAGCAAAATAAATAAAACAAATCTTATTTTGGGACCAGTAACGGGAAAGTCTAATGCTATTTCATGCTTTCTGACTTATTGGATTCTCATGCCAAAGATTTAAAAAAATGAGTTGGACGTACGACAGAGTATTTCACCTTTATTTATATAGCGCTTTTTACAATACAGATGGTTTTCAAAGCAGCATTACAGAGATAACAGGAAAATAATAATAGCAACAAAGTTTGTTTCTTTAAGAAAAAAGCGTCACAGTCTAGCTTGAGTAAGCTCAGTCATGGTTCATTTTTGTTGTAATACGGGTGCACTAATATGCATTAATTCATGCTTAACTAATGCACAGATAATCATGAGTTAATGTATGACTCATGAAGAACTAAACCATTAATTAATGATTACTGCACCAGCAACTAATAAAGAGTCTATATGATTAATAGATTAAGTAATACATTAATTGCTATTAATTCAATGTGTCATTGTGTATTAATTCCTTAATAACACATTTAATTAACTAATAGTGTAAATTAATGTGTTAATGCCCACAATTAATCAAAGCTATGCACTTCAACTTCCAGTTGTCTGCTTTAATTAATCATTAGCTAATGATCTGCAAAGGTATCATTATGTTATATGACTTAACTTTTTGGGGCACAACATTATTAACTAGTCATTTATTAATTGTAGTAATTTGCACATGAATTTGCAGAATTAATGCATATTAGTGTACCTGTCATATTATCTGGAAGTTGAAATACAAGGCTTTGACTCATTCTGGTAAGTAACATATTGATTGACACTATTAGTTAAAAAAATGAGTTATTATGGAATTAATCCACAATTACATATTTAATTAATAACAATTCATGTATGAACTAATACATTAACCTTACAGACTCTTAATTAGTTCCTAATGCGGTAATCATTAATGAATAGCTTAGATAATCATCAGCTACACATTAATTCAGTATTATTTGTGTATTAGTTAAGCATGAATTAATGCTTATTAGTGCACCCGTATTGTAAAGTGTTACCAATCTGATTAAACTAAAGACTCTTCAGAGATATGAAGGATGCAGTACTACTCTATCAGTATTCAAGATTAACATGAGTTTAGCAGAAATTGTGTGTTATCAGAGAATGTCTAATTGAAGAGAATTGGCACTGGCTGGTTACTTCCGGGTTCTGGACTGGCTGCAGTAACATGTCTCTGTCCATGCGGGGGCGCTCTTGGTCGAGTGCAGAATGGATGGGAGTCAATGGGGTTTCACCCCCAGAAATCCACTTTTCTCAGGATGTAATTTTTTGTCAAGTAATTTGAAAGTTGCATTCAAAAGGGAGGGCTAAGAAAATACACTCAGCTGAAAATTGCATTTTTAAGTTCACTTATCTGTTCGAAAAATCCATTCAAAACTTTGATGACGTCACACAATAGCAGAATGCAATTGCCCATAGACCAGGAGCCCATAGACTCCCATTCATTCTGCTCTCGCCCGTGATCACCCCCAGTGGAATTCTAATGGAACTGCAACCAAGATGATACACAATGGGGCTAATAGGAAGTGCCAAGGCTCTCCGTTAGACGGGCTCTGGTGTTATGTGGTCTTTAAGTTGATTTCTATGATAATGAAGCACCATCGGTGAATGGGATGTACCTGTGTTTGCGAGGTGCAGACCGTGGCTTCAGAGTAAATGGCATCTGTCTGAGGGTCTTCGACCTTCTGTCTGCTCAACAGCTGATCCTTCTGAGCCCTCCAGTGGACCAGGATCCATCCCAGCATGCACCTCAGCTCCTCCATCCTCTCTCTGATCTGATCACAAGACAAAGAGCGATGGGAAAATCATCCTAGAGGACGCTTTTATTGGTTGTACTCTCATAGGAGATATATACGGTAAATTAGTTGTCAAACAGTAAGAGTAGAGCTACAAATTGGGCAAAGCAATTGAAATCGATATGCTTTTTTTTTTTTTTTACATGTTCATCTTTCTTTAGTGTGTGATGTTAAAAAAGGTTGTTCTTCTCTAAATCAGTGTCAGTGTTTCTGAACTCCTGAAACGCCTCCATTGTAGTCTTGAGTTTCTTCCGGGAGCGAACACGTCACAATATTCCTCATTATAATAATTAATGCGCATAATAAAGGGGCGGGGCCTGGTTGAGTTAGGTATAGTGTGTTGAAACTGGCGGTTATGGTGAGAGCGGGACATTTCCCAAACACACTCAAAGTGCTCGACCAATCACAACACACTGCTCCAGCCGACCAATCAGAGCACAGTGTGCTTTCAGAAGGCGGGGCTTCATTGAGACAGGAACTAAACAGAGCGTTACTGACAGACTGGGAAGAGAGGAGCCGCAATAATGGAGAATATGAGGAAAATAATGTGTTTTTTGATCATTCAATCTAGTAAATGGTATAATATCTCTTTTATTTCTACAAATCATACTCTACCATTTTGTTAAGGTGATGCTCATCGCCAAAGAGTTTTTCTCCAGCCACGGTGAGCTGATCAAACTCCTCAAACTTCTGTTCGATCTGCCGATCCAAAACCTCGACCAGAGGCTCCTGGTTCTCTCGGCTCTGACGCAGAGCGCTTTCTGAGAAAATGCAGGAGCGGGTGTCTTCTGTCCAAGAGCTGTGAGAGAGAAGATGAACAGCAGAGGGATGAACACGAGAGCTTCAGGCCAACACACACAGCTCAAGATGATGCTTACCAGACCTCTCTCTCTCCAATGCATGAAGAGAACACAATGTCAACAGGCATTCCCCATTAATAAATAAAACATTTCAATAAAACAAACTCTGCAAATAATCTTAGGGAACATTCCTGGCGAATCACACAAAAACATGTCCAGGTCACATTTCACCCCAAAAACAAAAATTATGTGTCGCATATATATTTTTAGGATTTTTTTTATTTTCTTTTTAAATACTAATATTATGCATACATATTGAATACTAATATTTTTAAATCTAATTAATTACATGATGCGCTGATTAATTAATCACAAATTAATCGCTCCTTAATTTTGGCTGAGAAACTACAGCCGAAAGAGCATTTATTGTGTTAGATGAGAAAAGCATTGAATAGACATTACAAAAAGTAGCTTTATAAAGAAATATTTGGATTCAAAATAGAGTTTATTAAATATAAACTTAAAGGAGTAGTTCACCTTTAAAAAAAAACTTTTGCTGATAATTTACTCACCCCCATGTCATCCAGGATGTCCATGTCTTTCTTTCTTCAGTCGAAAAGAAATTTTTGAGGAAAACATTCCAGGATTTTTCTCCATATAATGGACTTCAATGGGGACCAAACGGTTCAAGGTCCAAATGAGAGTTTCAGTGCAGCTTCAAAGGGCTTTAAACGATCCCAGACGATGAATAAGGGTCTTATCAAGCGAAAGCATCGGTCATTTAATAAATAAATAACAAAGTTTAAGTTTTATAAGCTCAAATGGTCACCTTGCTCTGTTTTGTGACTCTCCTGTTTGAACTCATTCATCAAAATGAACAAATCTTTTTTCGAATCAAAAAATGAACGAAATTACTTATTCAGACCCTTATTCATCGTCTGGTGTCGTTTAAAGCCCTTTGAAGCTGCACTGAAACTCTCATTTGGACCTTGAACCGTTTGGACCCCATTGAAGTCCATTATATGGAGAAAAATCCTGGAATGTTTTCATCAAAAACTTTAATTTCTTTTCGACTGAAGAAAGAAAGACATGGACATCTTGGATGACATGGGGGTGAGTAAATTATCGGCAAAAGTTTTTTACTACTCATTTAAAACTACAATATGGCCGGAAGTTGCATCTGAAGTGGCATTTAGATGCAGTTACACAGACAGCTTGATGGTCTTGATGGATGGTGAATCTGGGGTGAATTATGACCTGGAAAAGTTCCTGTGAGGTAAATCTTTACTATAACAGTCTTGTTTAATAGTTTCATTGTCTCCTTACATCATAGCCAGGTAGTTCCTGAAGAAATGGCGCAGGTGCCCAAACTGCAGGAGTCTCTCCTTGTTTTCAGACACACTTTTGCCGAGCTCTTCCCAGGAATGAAGAGTGCTCTGAATCTCAGATCCTACAGCGTTCATCCTTTCCGGACAAACATCTGACAAACGGCTCGCCAGACTCGTCATGGCCTCGACCTCCTCCTTTAAGAGCCCGTATTCAGTCTGGAGACAGAAAAGAGTTCAGAATGCTATTCAACCTGTGCTATTTAGGCAGTATAAACCCTAAAAGGAACCATATGCTTTACATATGCAATGCTGGCATCCCTGACAGTGTTTCTGAATGTAATTAAAAGTGTTAAAGGCTTAATAAGAATCAAGTGTTTCAGATCTGCAGAGATTGTCAGATGCCTTATGCATGAGCGTCAAACTATTTTCGGATGAGCCATTAGGTCATTTCTTGCGCTTTGGGGCTTCCAGACAGATGTGTGTGTTTGTGCTATGCACACTATTGAGGTTGCATTGAAAAGCACCCCACAATGCACAATGCTGCACTCTTAAATGAATCCACTGACACATACAAATGCACATCATAAATGCCAAAACACTCACACAATGGAGTCCAGTGTGGATAATGAAGTCATGTGTGGGCTCACTGACTTCATTAACATCTATTGAACGAAGCAAGCGTCTGAGTGCATGTCAAACTTCAACCACAACAGGAAACAGATTCTAGAAACAATGTGCTAAAACAAAAGGGAGAAAGCCATTTCCATCCGATCAACACGCTGCGAGGTCACAGAGTCCCGGCAAACAAGATGCTTCCTGTTCTCAAGAGCGCGTTCGCTAGTAAGTGCTTTCGGTGTGTTATGGTTTGGCAAAAACACTTGGTTGCTGTCTGGAATGATTTTTGTTGAAAACTAAACAGCCCCACAAAAAGAAGAAGTGAGTCGGAATATTCAGGTCACATTTCACCACAAAAAAAATATGCATGAATGAAACAGCTCTATTTTTAAGATAATTTTTTTTTCATTGTGATGTAACAATATTTTTATAATAATATAATTTATATTTGTGCATGATGATACTAAACTGTGTTATTAACTCTATGCAAGTTCCATGTCTCATATCACCCATAGTCTCTTTGGTCTCACATAATACAATTTCAACTCAATGCCATTGTGATAATAATAATGATAGAAATAATAAATCTAAAAGATGATAATTTTCATGATAATTGAGTACAATTTTTTTTAAAGTATAAAAAAGTATAAAAATATAAGTATAAAAATATATTAAGCCTATTTTAAATGCCATCAAGATTTTATATAAGTATATATTAGTATAAAAAAGTTTTATATATATATATATATTTTATAATTTTTTTAATATATTTTTTTTAATATATATTTTTTTACGTTTTTTTTTTTATACGTCCCCCTGTGGTGTAAATCAAGCTTTTAATGTTGTTTATGTGTCTATATGGTGTCTATATGGAGGTGGGGCTCATTTGCATATTCATAGAACTGCGTATACTAAATGAGGCAAAGGTGTAGATTTAAGAATTTTGTTAAGGAAAAAACGCATAAATATCATAAAATGTCATTTTGGTGTTCAAATGTGAGTTTTAAGGGATAAAATGATTGAAATTAAAAGAAAAATGTGAAAATTTAAAATGAAACTATAGCATTATTTTGCATTAAGTAAAAATGATAAATTAGTAGCAGATTATTATTATTATTATTATTTTTGCATTACAGGAAAAAGAATATGAGGCAAAAATGAACGAAATGACTCGAAAAAAGATTCGTTCAATTTGCTGAACCAGACTCAAAGATCCGAATCAGTAAAATGATCCGACTACTAGTGAGATTTCCCCTAAACTCTTTTGCTTTTCGACATGTTTCTCTGGAAGTCCTGCATTAATGTTCAGAGTCGCCGTACCTCCAGCTGGTCCTGGTACTCCTGCAGGACATCCAGACCACATCGATCCGGCTCACACCTCACAGCCATCTCACTCTCCATCTCTAGCACATCTATGGCCAATTCAGCACAGCGCTGCACACACTGCTCCACACGCACACACACCATTGCATGCTGGGAAACAAGAAGGAGATTAATACTACCGTGAAGAACAAACGCTTATGCTTATGCAAAATGCCAGGTCTGCCTTAACACAAACATTAAAAAGTTGATCTGATATAATTGATTCCCGATTCTACACACTCTGGTGAGCAGATCCTGGATGCTCTGGTCATGTGACTGCGAACGGCCCCGCTCTCGCGCTGTATCATTGAGCATCTCCACAGCCTCTTTGAGCTCCTTCACAGGGTTTCCGATGGCTTCCATCAGGGGCTCATCGTGTTCGTTCCCCTGTAAACCCAGAAGAGACGGTCCGGAGTCCAGTTCACTGCACAGCGGCTGCAGGAGAACAGGAGGATAAAGAATAAGACTTCTGCTGGTACAGCTAGGAAATCAAACCAAAAGAATAGACTTTTGTTATTATGCGGTTCTGGAATTCTCAATTCTGATTGGTCGACCATGCCATTCTAAACATATACTTATTTTATAATATTATCATAAATTATAATAATAGTAAAATGCACCGATAGGAACATTTTGGCCAATCCTGATAACCAATAATTCTTTACATTTGAAAGTCGATAACTGATATTTGAAAGTCGATAACCGATGTTTGAAAGTCGATAACTGATATTTGAAAGTCGATAACCGATGTTTGAAAGTCGATAACTGATATTTGAAAGTCGATAACCGATATTTGAAAGTCGATAACTGATATTTGAAAGTCGATAACCGATATTTGAATGTCAAAAAACGATATTTGAAAGTCGATAACCGATATTTGAAAGTCGATAGCCGATATTTGAAAGTCGATAACCGATATTTGAATGTCAAAAACCGATATTTGAAAGTCGATAACCGATATTTGAAAGTCGAAAACCAATGTTTGAAAGTTAATAACCGATATTTGAATGTCAAAAATCGATATTTGAAAGTCGATAACCGATATTTGAATGTCAAAAACCGATATTTGACAGTCGATAACCGATATTTGAAAGTCGATAACCGATGTTTGAAAGTCGATAACCGATATTTAAAAATCGATAACTGATGTTTGAAATTCAATAACCGATTTTTAAAAATCGATAACTGATGTTTGAAAGTTGATAACCGATGTTTGAAAGTCAATAACTGATATTTTAAAGTTGATAACTGATATTTGAAAGTCGATAACCGATATTTGAAAGTCGATAACCGATATTTGAAAGTCGAAAACCAATGTTTGAAAGTTAATAACCGATATTTGAATGTCAAAAACCGATATTTGAAAGTCGATAACCGATATTTGAATGTCAAAAACCGATATTTGACAGTCGATAACCGATGTTTGAAAGTCGATAACCGATGTTTGAAAGTCGATAACCGATATTTAAAAATCGATAACTGATGTTTGAAATTCAATAACCGATTTTTAAAAATCGATAACTGATGTTTGAAAGTTGATAACCGATGTTTGAAAGTCAATAACTGATATTTTAAAGTTGATAACTGATATTTGAAAGTCGATAACCGATATCTGAAAGTCGATAACCGACGTTTGAAAGTCACTAACCGATGTTTAAAAGGCGACAACCGATATTTGAAAGTCGATAACCGATGTTTGAAAGTCAATAACTGATATTTTAAAGTCGATAACTGATATTTGAAAGTCGATAACCGATATCTGAAAGTCGATAACCGACGTTTGAAAGTCACTAACCGATGTTTAAAAGGCGACAACCGATATTTGAAAGTCGATAACCGATATTTAAAAGGCAATAACCGCTGATTGATCTAAATACAAATTTTTATATAATTTTTGATAGCCTGATTACAAGCAATTCAAATCCATCATGGCGAACATCTGAAGTGTCTCAGCTGAAGGAAATAATCCATTATTTATCGGCTTTAATATATTGGCCAAATATTTTTTTTTACGTGGCCGATAACAATAATGTTAAAAAAGAAGTTTTGTAGATTTATCGCTTCCGATAGGTGGCCGATATTTTTTTTCAATGGGAAGGTAATGGGTTGGATTCCCAGTGTATGCATGAACTGATCAAATGTACACCTCAATATAAGTCGCTTTGGATAAAAGCGTCTGCCAATTGCGCAAGTGTAAGTGAACTGGGAAAAACTCAAACCTGTCCCACGGTGCTGTAGTGACTTTCCTCAAGCTCCACCTTCTCCAGGAACTCGGTGAGCATCCGCGTGTCCTTCAGCTCGGAGCTCTGTTGGGTCAGTGCCATTTGCACACTGCTAAACCTAAAAGAAATACTGATATTCATGCGTGCTTTTCCAAATACATGTGAAACTCGAAAAATTAGAATATCATGCAAGAGTTCACTTATTTCAGTAATTCAACTTTAAAGGTGAAACAAATATTTTATATAGACTCATTACATGCAAAGTGAGATATTTCAAGCCTTTAATTGTTATAATTTTGGTTTTCATGCCATAATCATCAAAATTATAACAAATAAAGGCTTGAAATATCTCACTTTGCATGTAATGAGTCTATATAACATATTAGTTTCACCTAAGTTGAATTACTGAAATAAATGAACTTTTGCACGATATTCTAATTTTATAACTTGTATGAAAGTGAAAGAAAAGACTTGCTCTGCCGGCACTACAGCGATCTGTCACGTCACATTTAACGCCATTTATTGTTTGAATTTCATGATAAAATGGACATCATTATCAGAACCAGAGTAAGCAATATGTGTGTGTCCGGAACTGACAGCACATACTTCTTCTCCACGTCCTTCAGTCGAGCTGGAAGCAGCTGAGAGTGAAGATGTCTCTGTTTGCTCAGATGATGGACTTCATGCCTGAGGTTGTGCAGCTCCAGTCCTCGGGCCTCCAGCTCCTGCTCCAGCTGACCGGTCTCTTGCTCGGCCACGCTCACAGACTCGGGGTCTCCGGCCAGAGACGCCTGTGTGATGGACAGCTCCACCGCCTCTAACCAGGCCTCCAGACTGGCCAACGCCTGCAGCATCCGCACCACCTGACCAACACAACCAACAATTCAAATTCATTTGTATAGCTCGTTTCACAATGCACACCGTTTCAAAGCAGCTTTATGCCTGGTTCAAATTACACGATTTTTTTTTGTCTGTTACGATAGTCACTGTGTCAGATTACACGATTTTGACTCCTAAAATCTTGTGTCGTGGACAAGAGACGTCAGACTACACGTTGCTTCCTGAGCAGTCATCGCATGCCGTCTTTAACGACGAGCGTGATGTCATCGAGAAGGTGAAACTAGTAGCGAGTGACTTCTGGAAACGAACGTAAACAAACAATGGATGAAGCGGTGAGTGTTCTATTGGCTGTCCTGTGTTCAGAAAAAGTAAAAAAAGAAAGAAAACCCGACAACGGACACGTTCCTGGATTGCTCGATCGGGACAGTATGGGCTGGACTTTCAAATATGGGTTATCGACTTTCAAATATCGATTATCGACTTTCAAATATTGGTTATCGACTTTCAAACATCAGTTATCGACTTTCAAATATTGATTATCGACTTTCAAACATCAGTTATCGACTTTCAAATATTGGTTATCGACTTTCAAACATCAGTTATCGACTTTCAAATATCGGTTATCGACTTTCAAATATGGGTTATCGACTTTCAAATATCGGTTATCGACTTTCAAATATGGGTTATCGACTTTCAAATATCAGTTATCGACTTTCAAATATCAGTTATCGACTTTCAAATATCAGTTATCGACTTTCAAATATCGGTTATCGACTTTCAAATATCGGTTATCGACTTTCAAATATCGGTTATCGACTTTCAAATATCGGTTATCGACTTTCAAATATCAGTTATCGACGTTCAAATATCAGTTATCGACTTTCAAATATGGGTTATCGACTTTCAAATATCGGCTATCGACTTTCAAATATCAGTTATCGACTTTCAAATATCGGTTATCGACTTTCAAATATCAGTTATCGACTTTCAAATATCGGCTATCGACTTTCAAATATCAGTTATCGACTTTCAAATATGGGTTATCGACTTTCAAATATCAGTTATCGACTTTCAAATATCGGTTATCGACTTTCAAATATCAGTTATCGACTTTCAAATATCAGTTATCGACTTTCAAATATCGGTTATCGACTTTCAAATATCAGTTATCGACTTTCAAATATCGGTTATCGACTTTCAAATATCAGTTATCGACTTTCAAATATCGGTTATCGACTTTCAAATATCGGCTATCGACTTTCAAATATCAGTTATCGACTTTCAAATATCAGTTATTGACTTTCAAACATCAGTTATCGACTTTCAAAAATCAGTTATTGACTTTCAAATATCAGTTATCAACTTTCAAAAATCGATTATCAACTTTCAAATATCGGTTATCGACTTTCAAATATCAGTTATCGACTTTCAAATATCCGTTATCGACTTTCAAATATCAGTTATCGACTTTCAAATATCGGTTATCGACTTTCAAATATCCGTTATCGACTTTCAAATATCAGTTATCGACTTTCAAATATCAGTTATCGACTTTCAAATATCCGTTATCGACTTTCAAATATCAGTTATCGACTTTCAAATATCGGTTATCGACTTTCAAACATCAGTTATCGACTTTCAAAAATCGATTATCAACTTTCAAATATCGGTTATCGACTTTCAAATATCAGTTATCGACTTTCAAATATCGATTATCAACTTTCAAATATCGGTTATCGACTTTCAAACATCAGTTATCGACTTTCAAAAATCGATTATCAACTTTCAAATATCGGTTATCGACTTTCAAATATCAGTTATCGATTTTCAAAAATCGATTATCAACTTTCAAATATCAGTTATCGACTTTCAAATATCGGTTATCGACTATCAAATATTGGTTATCGACTTTCAAAAATCGATTATCAACTTTCAAATATCGGTTGCTTTCTGCTTTCAACTTTCAAGCACAGGTTGCTCTGATTTTATACTTCAAACTGAAGGGATATACGTACATACTGCATACATTTGCCAAAATATGGTTATTTTGCATTTTAAATCATTGCAAAAGACACTGACAGGTTATGTTATGGTTTATGTCAAGGTGTCATTATGCATTAAAAATGTCATAATTGAGCGAATGACACTTAATGACAGTTGTCATAAACATGCATAAACCCTCCCTCATATTCAGAACATATGTCATGTCGTGATTATGTCATGGTAGTCTTATGCACACCCCTTCAAATAAAGTGTTACCCAATAGTGCAATCTACTTTCATTCAAAAACAGAAGGCATGTCATTCCCAACATTCAAAGACAGGATATTTGTACCCTGCAGTTGAGCTCCTCTGAGACCTTCAGGACCAGTCCGTTCCTCTCATGTCTTCTCTTCAGCTCGTCCCACAGGACCTCCAGCTGACTCAGAAACTCCTGGATCTTGACGCTGCCCGGATGCTGAGCCCTCACCAGACCGTGACCCTCCTGACGGAAACAAACGCTCTTACTAATAAGACAACTGAGCATTTATCTCCTCATGCTATAGTCAATCTAACCCTAAGAAAAAGTAGATACCGATACTGATAATCGGGTGTAAAAAGCTAATATTTTCACCCATGACCAGCACTGACACACACACTGCGCTCACCTTCTTGACCAGCTCTACCCTGGCTGTGTTGGACAGGATCTCTTGCTCCAGTGAAGCCTGGCGTCTCTTGGCCGCGTCAAAACCGTTCGGTCCGACCAAACTGCACATTTGAGTGGCCATCGCAACGCTGTCTTTGAGCCAGGAGAGAGTCTGTGGAAAACACGGAGAATATGAACATATGACACTGAAAGCTGATTATAGCTCATTATATACACTCTTCCTCACAGAGAGCGAACAGAAGACGCAACTTTATTGATTCAATGATTCCAATAGCTGGATATTAGCATGTTGCTAAGCTAACAACGCAATCATAAGACACAGCAAACATATAATATAAACCTATATTTACCACTAGAACAACCATTTTTATATTTTCTTATAATTACTTCTAATTATTACATTTGCTAAAAATCTTTATTTTATCATATTTATCGGTACAATAAAAAAGAGATAATATGAATTAAATAATTTATTAATTAAGTCTTATTTCTAAGTGATATTTCTAATTAATTTGTTTATCAGTATAAGAGTGAAATAATAATAATAATAATAATAAATTCTAATTATATTTCTTTCTAAACTAATTTTATTCTAATTAATAATCATTATAATAACAATAATAATATTAAACTAAGTATAATTTAAATTTTTCTAACAATTTATTTATATAATTTATTATATACATTTATTTAATAACTTACTTAACTTTAAAATTAAATATCAATTTGTCATTGATATTTCTCATTTATTTTCATTGTGATTAATGACTTATCATTACAATTGCTAAAAATCTTTATTTTATCATATTTATCAGAAAAATAAAAACGTGATAATATTGTTACTTTTAATTATATATATATATATATATATACATATAATTAAAAGTAATAATATTATCACATTTTTATTTTTCTGATAAACTATATTTTACATATACACACATTGATATGATTTTAATTTCTATAAATATAATTTATATTTATGAATTAAATAATTCATTTTATTAAGTCTTATTTCTAATTGACATTTCTAATTTATTTGTTTATCAGTCTAATAGAAATTTTATAATATTGTTAATTTAAAATAAATGTCTTATATGTATATATAAAACTTACTTAATATTCTAATTACTATGAATAAAAATAATTATATTAAATTAAGTATTTTAAAAATAGTAACTTGTCTCATTATTAATAAACATTAAATGTGATCATTATATTGCTTTTATTACATTTATCAGTATATTTTTTTTTAGCAATAAATAAAACATATCGATTTATAATTAATATTATTAGTTCATTAATATGGATGAATTTCCTGCTTGATTCCACACTGTACAATGCTTATGTCTGGCCGGTTTCAGCAGGACTGAGGCGTCACAATCCATGGAAAAATAGGAAGACATATTTCCAAGAGAGAATAAATCCATATTTAGACCTGGCTGACCTCTGAACTGCTGGCTACGAGCGCCAGACTGGGTTCAGAACCCGCTGACTGGGTCTTCAAGCCAGAACAATTCCTGGAAGTCACACACACACACACCCGCGGAGACCGACACCGGTGTCAAACAAACACACAATCCTCAACCAATTAGCAAAAACCCATCCATCAACCTTTCATGAGTTTATTTAGGTGGAATCCAAACTCCCAGTTAAACCGCAGTGAAAGCAGGTTTGCTGATGTCGGCTGGAAGAGCTTCCCTCTTCTGTCCGATTGGACACAGTTGGTGTTTTCGAAGCATAAACGATTGTGTAAGGATTGTGTAATGGACCAGTAATAAATGGGCACCTTGTCTGCAGAAACGGTGAACTTCTGGAGTTGCGTGTGGAGCGGTGGGTGGCCGGCGGACTCGGGCCTCGGCGCGTTCCCGCTGTAAAGTCAAACACAGGACCTCTATTTAACATGCTTCTCTAATTTGAGTGCAAAAATGTTCCGAAGAGAAAAACCCAATGCTAAATGTCACCTTTCAGTGGCTGTCTGGAGTTTAAGCATGATATCGCTGGCACAGGCCCGTACTGGGATCTCCACGCCGTCTGAAGGCTGCCCGAAGCGCTCGCCGTCTCTCACACCCTGTGAAGTCAAGTCAGCTTGATTTATATAGTGCTTTAAGGGTTAGTTCACCCAAAAATGAAAATAATGTCATTAATGACTCTCTCTCATGCCGTTGTAAGAAGTCGTTCATCTTCAGAACACAGTTTAAGATATTTTAGATTTAATCCGAGAGCTTAATTGTAAATGTGTGTCCGGTATACTGTCCTTGTCCAGAAAGGGAATAAAGACATCATCAAAGCAGTCATGTGACATCAGTGGGTTAGTTACAATGTTTTGAAGCGTCGAAAATACATTTTGGTCCAGAAATAACAAAAACTCAGACTTTATTCAGCATTGTGTTGTGTTCCGGTTCTGTTGTGGATCCGCGTTCAGTGCCGCGGCTGACGTGTGTCTGGTGCGTCCGTGTATTTGGGTTTATATAATATTTTGTATATCTTTTTTATATTTTACAAAATGTTTTACTCTAAAATTGCAAGAAAATCAAAGGTATAAACAAGTTGTGTTCCAAATTTGAGGTTGATATCTCAAAAAAATTAGCTTTCAAGTCAGATTTTGTTTGGGTGCAGTACCACACTTTTTCACTAGGTGACATCCGAGCTCTCTTCCTGTCTATATAAGGGCGCCTCTGTTTCCAAGCATGGTTTGTTATAATTTTATTGCTTTTATTAAATTTATCAGTATATTTTTTAACAATATATAAAATATATAAAATATAAAAAATATTACATACACCCGAATACTCAGACGTCTTACGTCAGCAGTGGCACTGAACGCGGATCCACAACAGACCCGGAACACAACACAATGCTGAATAAAGTCAGAGTTTTTGTTATTTCTGGACCAAAATGTATTTTCGACACTTCAAAACATTGTAACTAGCCCACTGGTGTCACATGAGGTTGATATCTCAAAAAATGAGCTTTCAGTCAGTTTTTTTTTTTGGGTGCAGTACCAAACTTTTTCACTAGGTGACATCCGAGCTCCCTTCCTGCCCATATAAGGGCGCCTCCGTTTCCATATATGGTTTGAGTGATCTAAACCTTACATTTACATAATTGTCATACAATTTATGAAGTAAACAGTAGTATGTGCAGTTTGGCAGTATATAATTTGAATTCAACCTCGAACAAACACGTAAAAGACACGAGGAAAGCATTATAGCTCTACACCGCATCACAAATGGAGAATCTATCATTTTTTTTTCTTTCATATTTTTGAGGAAATGTTAAACAAAATGATATAAAGGATGTTAACTTTTGAACTCTTGGTAGAAACACAAACTTATGTTACTACCAATCATGAGTTTTCATGTTCATCGGTATTTCAAAATAAAGCTTAAAACACACTTTATTAGTATGAAAATATTCTTGATGCAAATTTTATGCAAAATTTAAATGCAAATAAAATGCAAATAAAACTAAATTAATTATTAAAGTTTTATTTGCATTTAAATTTTGCATAAATTATTTAATTTATGCAAAATATTTAAACTTTAAATATGAAGTTTACAAATGTCAAATGCTGCTGTTAATCAAGAGAATAGTTCAATAACTGTGCAAAGTGCATCAGTTATGAAACCAGTTCAATTCAGATCTACAGAAGACATTGGTGTCATTAATCAACTCGAGTCAGTTCAGTGTTGATGTTGCTAAATTTGTCAATTAAGAAACTAAACGTTGTAAACCCAACTAAGCAAGCCAAACGTGACCCTGGCAAGAACCCAAACTCCCCGTGAAGGAAAACACAAGGTACACACACACAGCTAGAGCGGATCCTTGTGTGATTGTGTGAAACACACGGTGGTCCGTCGTGACATCGAGGCGTCGCTGAACCGCGTGGTTGGCGGGATAGCCTGAGTCTGAACGTCAGCGTGCGGTTAAAGGTGCGGACAGTGTGGATGTAATCCCAGAAAGAAAGGGAATAGTTTTTTTTTCTGGAAAGTTACAGTAAGCAGCTGTTAAACAGGCTCCA